>VZRO01008017.1:0-14531 GCA_013397915.1 Daphoenositta chrysoptera | reverse complement strand
ACAAAATCCATTCATGACAGAAGTGAGATGCAACAGATGGAAAAAGACAGGCTGATGGAATGAGGAACACTTTGTCAATGCCAGTCAGCTTGACAGTTGGTAGTCTCAGATCATCAGCATCCTAACAACTGTTGTCTAGCTTCTTGTAGGAGCTGCAACAAAGGAAGATTTTAAAGCACATTCTGAAGGAGGAAGATAAGTTTACTTTGTAGCTATTTATTGGAAAATATTATCTTACAGAGGACAGACACACAATTTAACAGTATAGGCAATCAAAGTCAGCACCACAAATACTTCTATCTGACTGTCATACAGAAGTTTATGGAGCCATGCATCTGATTTTACATTAGCCAAGTGAAATTTACAATCTGTATTTTAGAAAAGTTTATATGAATGTAAGACCTCTTTTTTCACTCTTCAAGGAAAATTATCCTACTGGCATATTTTTAAAAGTCTTGGTAGAAAAGAAAATGTAAATTTTGTATTCCCTTTTCTGCATGGTAAGAATGCATTAGTTCAAGAGCAGTCGAAAATTTGCATATCTTCCCATTTTAACAGGCAGTGATGTGAGAAAAAAGAGGTCATGCACCATATCTAATGTGGGGGAAAATTAGCAACTGTATCAGTTCAGCATACCTCTGGGGTGGTGGAATTTCAAGACTGGAGTTGGTGGGAGGCTTAAGTATTAAGGTTTTTGGATAAGGAGGGAAGGCATTTCCTCCTCCGTAAAACTGGACTTCAAAAATTGATGGATGCCCAGTGTCTTAGTTTGAATAGACAGGTGTCTGTTAAGGAAGGCAGGAGCCTCCCTTGGAATGGAGAATGCAACCCCCTTCCCTCCGGATTATTATAATTTCGAAATTAAGGGCTTTCAGGCAAAGATATGAGGAATAGGAATAACAGCTCTTTACTAATATATATATATATATATATATATATATATAATACAAGGAAAACAATAANTCAGAGATCACGTGGCAATGGCGGCTGGGCCAGGCCGGGAAGGGATGGAAGGGAAAAGCTTCACAAACCTCCCTGGGGCAGCCGATTGGGAACAGCAGGCTGGAGCAGCAGGGGGTGGACAATCCCGGGTGGCAGGTGAGATGTATCAAGCTCTGGAGCTGCAGCGGGAACCCTGGGAGGTCTCGGCAGGCAGGGGTGTGGGGTGCAGTCCAGCAAAGCAGCAGCAGAGGAACGGCGGAGGTGCCGCCCAGCTCCCGGCGGGGCAGGGAAAAATGGGCTTGGAGTCCCGGGCTTCCCTGACAGCAAGAGCACAAAGGGATGGATTCTTTGCACCACAGAAGCAGCCACTCTCCGCTCCAATGCCGGAAAAAACAAGAGAGTGAGGGCTCCTATCTCCCTTCTTTTATTCAGTTCAAAATCTCATGGTCTCTCGCTTTTCACGACAACGTCCCAGGTAAAAGAGATCAGCCACTTGGACCTGTCCCTCTGGCCAGGTCTTTTGTCTCTCTTAAGTACTCGGCAGTTTGTTTCCTAGCAACACGTATGGGGAAAAATTCTTTAAGAGAAAAAGGAAAAAAAACTGAGCACCCCTTTTTAAAACCCCAACACCCAGATGTAATCTCCTAAACCAAGAGGAGAGAAATTGGAGCCTATACTGTATAATTTTTGTCATGAGCAATATTCCCTTCTTTGAATTATTACTGAAATTTCCTGGAAAAAAAAACATTTGCTAAAGCACTGATACAGTGGCAAATTGGCCAGGTAGTGCTCACGATGAACTGAAAAGATCTGTAAGTTCAGCAGTAAATAGGGAATTTCACTGTAACAACTCCATTTTTAAAAACACCCTGCTTTGTGGATGCTTCAACTTCCCAAATAAGAACCAAATAAACTTGATTTTGAAATATGTAGGCTCTGGTGCTTAGGTAAATAGCTGCAGAAATGTCATCATTGTGTGGTTAAGTATTTAGTCTGATACTTGTGGTTGCACACACATATGCACATGGAAAGAGGGGGAGAGAAGGAGATACATACCTACAATGACAGACTCCGTAACTTCAGAGTCCTTATGGCTTTGTAGGGAAGGAAGGAAAAGATAATAAAAAAAAGAAATATGCAGTCCTTTTTATGCTGGCCTATAGAAAACAGAAAATGATAACATTTCTTTAATTTGATTTCTCCAGAAATGCCCAGGTTTTGTCAATTTTAACATATTTTACTCATTATTTGACTATTCTCATATGGTTTCTTTTTAGACAGCTCTTTAATGTGCTCTTGAAATTTGTTACCCTGCAATTACTAGTGCCTTATTATTTCATGAAGCGGTTGTTTTCATTCTGTACATCAGACACTACAGGCAGGACTTTAATACATATACACAGCTCCTAGATCTCCCAGTCACCTCCACCTAAATGTATAAAATCTGCTTGAAAATTCTATTTTCACGGGTTTTCTTTCTTCTAAAGCTCTAATCTGCATTACCAGGGGAAGGACTTTTGGCAGGGAGGGTAGAGGCACTTTGCCTAGTGACAAGTGTTCAGGGTGGGGTTGTTCGTTATGAAGTTCTACACCTGGCATGTTAATAAGCATCACACTTGCACTAGCTGGTGTGTAGAAAGAGGAGAGATTTGGTCATTTCTTTTCATTACTTACCTCTTCAGGGCATGACAGGAAGACCTTCATCTGTCTTGTTTTTCCTCTTCCATTTGTACTTTAGTCCTGAAACTCACACAAAGGCAGAGAGCCTTCCCCAGGTCTTACAGTTGTAATATAGCTCAAACCATGCCTGTCTTCCTGACACAGCCATTGGCCTGTGTCTCCGGGTCCTATACCTACTGACTGTTCCAGCAGGAATTCCACACTGCAAGACTGCTCAGACAAGATCTTGTTGCATCTTGTTAGCAGAATATCCTATTTCCATTACTTTCCCAGCTAATACAGCTTTGCTGTGTGACTCACGTTTCACTCCAAATCATTGGGAGTCCTGGATTTGAATTATTTTGCTGGCTTTTGAGGGGACAGCTGTTTACCTAACTCCCCTAAAATATGTTGCTAGTATATTCTCATATAATCATCTCTAGTGTTTCATAAAATCATATTGCTTTGAATAAGATAGGCAGAAAGGGGGGTAGCTGATTACTTGTAAAGTTCTGAATCAGTCTGGTGGGAAAATACTGGGAAAGCCTTGGTGACTTTGTCTTTCCTCTGAGTTCTCATATGCCTCAAGGAATACTGCAGAAATGTAATAAGGCAAATGACTTTTAAAGTTCTTTAAAACCTATCCATCTATTTAAAGTAAACTAAAACGTATGCATATTTTTCACTGGAAATTTGACTCTAAAATATCTTATGCCTTACATAATTTCTTATCTTGTAAAAATATGTAATGGTTCATGGTGAATGGATATTGCATAATAAGAGTATCATTCAGATAGATAAAATATGTGATGATACTGCTGTAGACAGAGGCCTGGAGATTTCTGAGCTCTGCTCTCTGATCTGTTATCAGCTTGACTCTATATACTTTCTCATTTACAATATATTTACTTAGAACTATTATAAAATGAACTCATTTTGCTGAGTAAATTTCTTGTAAGGAATAACTAGTTTGAATAAATAAGGGCTTTCTTTTCTATTCTGTTTCCTACTCTCACTCTTCAGGAGGATGATTTGTCAATATATATGGGGGAGTTGTTCTAAATGATTTTGCTTAATTTGTCATTATGCTTGTTGTGTGCATGCTGTACAGTAGCATTTTTTTGGTGAGCATTCCCTAGTTTTAAATTCTGTGGTTTTGTTCTTACTGCACAAAACTCCCTGTAAAGATGGCAAAATTTCTGATTTTCTTCCTGTACTGAGTACAGCTCCTACTGTCTAACACCATACTGAAAATATTAATAGCTACTGCAGGATCTGTATTGGTCACTTATGATCTGTTTCCTAATGTTTGCGTACAGCTGATAATTTCTCTGTATAATTCTGTGTTCTAATTATTTGTTAATATATGCTTCAGTGGTCACAAAGTATACAATCACAGGCATAATAAATGTAGCAAGTTTTCAGCTAATATTCAAAAGCATATTCACCCTCTCCTAATTACTGAATGTCTTGTTCTAAGAATTGTTCTTGGTGCTCCACTGCTTCAGTTATAGTTATATTTGTAGGTCTGGAGCAAAAACACCTGCAGCTCCTCTCAGATGTACAGTTTTGAGAACAATCTGAATTCATTTGCTATTAGACATTGAACTGCCTGCTTCCCTCCATGAACCACTCATTTGAACTACAATAATCACATAGTAATCAAAATCTCCTGTTGAGACAAAGACAAATGTAAATACTGAAGTAGTGTATGACACCTTATCTCCATTTCACTATTGAAATAGGTCATGTGTTAGAGTTTCCAGTGAATAGAATTATTTATATTCTTTTATGGAAATTACAATAAGCCTAACTTGGTGAAAAACTGCACGCTGGCAAAATGTCAGATTTGTTGCATTATTAGGAGACTTGCATTAGTTCTGAATCATATAAAACAATAAGTACAAATTTAATTGCTAGGAAACTGCAAATATTCCCTGGACAATTCAAGTCACACTCATTTTGTGACGTTTCTCCATGGATATTTCAATTATGGACATTATTGCAGCTTTAAAAAATACATGTTTTGCCATACAAGTATTTTTTTAGTTTTTCTTTCTTAAATAATTTATTTGTATTCAGACTGTGATGAGGGTATTTGCCTTTTGAAATAAGTCAACTGCTGTGTTCAGGACTTTAGAAATAGCTATAGTTTTGACTCCTTTATCTAAGGCAAAATATATGTAGTAGTTTTCAGCTGTTGACATAATTATTTAAAACAACAATGATGGGCTTAGATTCACAGCATGGATTTAACAGAAATACTTTAAAGGCATTTCCAAGCAGACACCATGCACAATGTTATTTTTATAGAGGATTGCTTTGGGTGGCCATCTAGTGGTGCAAATTTGGTTGCTGGAAGGAAAAGAGAAACTGATCTTTGTGTTCCTTCAGGTGAGGTTGAAAGGGTGTGAAATCATCTCAAGATATACATACTTCAGCCAAAAAGAAATAATCCCTATATGA
Source organism: Daphoenositta chrysoptera (assembly GCA_013397915.1). Lineage (NCBI taxonomy): Eukaryota > Metazoa > Chordata > Aves > Passeriformes > Daphoenositta > Daphoenositta chrysoptera. Next base: position 9,464 of record VZRO01008017.1, on the reverse strand, counting down.
ATATTCAAAAGCATATTAATAATAATAAGTATATAAATACCCAATATTGTCATCAGTTTTCTAGATAAAATTACTTTTACTCTTCATCTACTATAAATTAAACATTATTTTTATCATGACAGTTTTCTAGTTTTTCATAAGGTCTAGCATAAATATTAAAAACCATATGGAATTTCGTGTTCAAACCTGGCATACTTGCTTTTTCCTTTTGGTGTATGTTCATGGAGGCTTAAAATTTCAAAAATTAGGTCCTACATGTTCTGGACAGTAGAAATTAAGCCTATTCTTAGACCCATATGGTCTCTTGTATCTGCCAATAGATTTCTGTTGTCTTTTAAGTTAATTTAGTACCACAGAAAAATCTTATTTACAACTGCCTTTACAGCAGCCACTTTTGAGAGTGCCACAAGCCAGTCCCACAGATTTGTTCACACTCAGCCAGTTTTGCTTATACATAAATGAGAAAACATGCAAGAATAGCAAGATTAACTCTGTAAAATGAAATCACTGTTTCACAGTAACCAAGGAGGCTGTAGGGACTACTTCCCCAACAAACCTATAAAATCTTGGAAGTGTTGTAGAATATTGATTTTTTTTTTCCTTAAAACAGTGTGATGAAGAGACAAGAGGGCTAGACTTCATGTGTGTAAATCATATAATCTTAAAAATCAACAAATTCCTTCTTCCTGTAGAATTTTTTTATTAAGAGAGATGTGTGTGATTGCGCAGCTGGGACTCCACAACTGCTGCTGATTTTATTAGAGGGATTGCTCACCCAACTCAGAAATGAGAAAAACTGCCAGCCTTTAAGATAAGTAACTATGTTGTAGTGTTACATGTGTTAGGTCTGTGCTATGCAGAGGGAAAAGCTGCCTAGGGAAAGAGTCTAGCTTTGACCTTCATGGTCCTTGAGAAAGAACTCGCTGCAACAGCAATGTCAGACTTTAGTGAAAATAAACAAGTTGAGAGCGAGCTTTATGAGCCTGAAGGGGAGCAGAGCTGTGGTTTTCTTGGGTGGAGAACTGTGGTTTTCCATGTGGGAGGGGAGTTCACAGGGGATAGCATAATCATATAGAAGGTGGAAGGCAGAGTTTTAGCAACAAAGATCCTTTCATCCCCATTTCAGTCATCATCTGCAAGCATCCATGCTGCAGGCCCACCTCTGCTTGAGATCATCTAGGAGCTGCATGTGTGTCACTACCCACCATTCTGTGAAAGCCTCATGTGATAAAAACCTGCTTTATTTTCTATTAAATGTGGAACTATGGGTGCCTTCAAGGAAAAGGAAGAAATAACAGGAATGCCTGGTGATGTCCTTTAAGAAGAAAGGCTACTTGGAAGAAGGTTCAGCTTGCTCCTTTTTGGGAGCCCAGAACAGATGCTATGCAGTTGGGTCCTGACAGGTCCAGGGTGGAGAATCTTCAAGACAGATGGGGAGAGTCAGGTAGCAGCTGTTGTGTACAGTCTGCTATCCCCCAAGCACTGTCAGGTTTATGAACAGAAATCCACGTGGTAGCTAACACTGCTGAGGCATGTGGCTTTAGCCTTTCCCTTAGAAGGGAAATAGATGCAATCATTCTGAGAATTTATGACTGTACAAAGGGAGTTGAGACAGTCTGAAGCCTATGGCTGAATCAGATGGATAGCACTATGGGACTGAGAGTTCCTGGGGTTTCTGGGTTTTCTTTTTGGGGTATTTGTTTGTTTGTGTGTTTTGTTGTTGGATGTTTGATTTGGAGGGGATTTGTGGTTTGGGGTTTTTTTGGGGGGGGGGAGGGATTCTGTTGTTGTTTGTCTGGGGTTCTTTTGTGGTTGCTTTAGAGAAGTTCAACTTGGAAGACAAAAGAATGAGACTGTTTGCACTCACTAGATGTTCCAGAGCTTGAAGCAATCCAGAATCTCATGATCTATCATTGGGACTCCTTAATGATTGGTGTCACAAACTGTGTTACTTGTCCTGTAGCTTCCATCTCCTGTGCATTTCCTGCTTATGCTTGACAGGACTTTACTGGTAATCCAAGCAGGACTCTTGCCCCCTTTCCCCAATTTTTTGTTCGTCAAGGTGCATCATTCTTACCCTGAGGGAACTGATCCTTGATTATCATCCAGCTTTTTTGGACCCCTCTTCCATGCAGGGCCTGTTCCCATGGGATTCTTCCAGTAAGTTCCTGTATTGGTTTGAAAACAAACCAGTGGGAGATCGTAAATCAGAATAGAATTCAATAGGAAAAATTAAAAATAAGTGAAATAATACAAGGAAAAGCACTGACAAAGTCAGATACAACCTGACACCCTGTTGGGGTGGTGGTAGCAGTCCAAAAGTAGTAGCTCAGTTGAAGCTGTGATTCAGCGGTGATTCAGCAGTCTGGTCTCCAGCTGAAAGTCCTGTGACAGCTCTTGTCCTCTGGGAAGCCAGTAGACAGGGCTGCCTGTGGTGTTTGCAATCTCAGCTTATATCCAGGATGGAATGCTTGTCTCCTCCCTCTGGGCGGAGCATCTCACAATGGGATGATGTAATTTTGCCAGTCATGTGGTAAGGCCTTGATTGGCCATTAACACAATATTGTCCGGAATGGGTTATCTATGAGTCATGTGGCAAAACCCATTAACAGGAGATAGTCCGGAGGGAGGAGGCAAGCAACACCACCCACCTGGCTTCAACAGTTCATGTAGATGGCAATAGAATACACTGCAACCCAGGACAGTTCCCCATTTAGCTCTCCTGAAATCCCCACTGAAATCTTGCTTGCTGTCATTTCCTTCTTGCATGATACTGAGCTCCACAAACTCACAGTCACTGCAGCCCCCAACCTCCACACCTCCAAGGCCTTACCTTTGTATTAGTATAAGGTCAAACAGCACACCATTCCTTGTGGGATCCTCTGCTACCTGTGTCAGGAAGTTGTCATCAGTGCTTTCCAGGAAACTCCTGGACTGACTGTGCCTTATTGTGTTGCTTCTCCAGCAGAGGTCATGGTAATTAAATTCCCCCACAAGGACCAATGCCTGTGACTGTGCGGATGATTCAAGCTGCCTGTAGAAGGTCCCACTTCCTCCTCTTCATCAGGCAGCATGGAGCAAACACCCACAATGTTGCCACCTTGTCCTGTGTTCTCTGGCTGCCTTCTGGATGTAGATTGAGACAGTGAGGATGATATCTAGTCTCCTGTGAAATGTGATACAGGAGCTTAATGACTGCAGTGAGCCAGAAGCCATGGAAACATGCCATATATAAAGATGGTATATTGTCTCCTGGAACTGCTGTGATTCAGTAATAGTAATAGTGATTCAGTTCTTTATGAAGCATGATCCTTCCTGACTCAGCAGTGCTACACCTTTTGTCACTTTATTCTCATTGACTGGAGGTCCAGAGTTGCCTTAACAGAAATCACAACCCTGTGGCACACCAAAATATGTCTTTGGCAATGTTTTTGTTTACCCTCTGAATGTTCAACTGTTCTCCTGAGAAGAAAATGGGTTTTTTTTGCTCCTCGTTCTGTAGTATCTTTTTGCCACATAAGAGAAAAGTAAGTAAGTAGAAGAGAAAACATTAAAGAATGTAGCAGATGTGTACCTGGCTGGAAGCAAAAGGAAACGTCAGTTACTGAGCTATTATTGTCATAACTGTGCTACAACCAACTATGTAATAATTGTATATATGCATTCTCCAAAACCAATACAGGAGGTTTAACCTGTATATTTATTGTGATACTTTATTCTGTACTGCAACTATAAAAAACACTAGCAGAAAAATGTGATCTAATTTTGTAAGACCTAGAGCAGGAACCATAAAAGTCTCGTTCCACACACTGAGCTACCCCATTATAGTTATAAAAATGAGGACAAAGTTTGAACCTTACTTGACACAGTTTTCAATATTTGTTCTTTCTTTGCATGGGCTGGGTTTTTTTTATCTATATCTCATATTCTGTTGCTCTCTACTAAGTGCTCTTTATATTTATAATGCCATTTCTTTTTACGTTATGTGCTTTAAGATAGCTCTCCCTCACTAATTAGAATAACTGCCTCTGTTAAAATATTACTGCCTTAAGTAAAATGAATAGTATGCTGATTAGAATAATTCACTATAATGCCGGACCAAAGGGAAGCATAACCTTTTAGAGTCTGAAGTAAAAGTAGCAATGGCAGTACTTAAACTCTTTCTTGACTACCTCTGCTCTAGCACGGGTTCCCCTGACTCACTTCAACAACACTGCAGAACAAATGTGCCTTTGGTGCCTGGCAAACATGTAAAGGTCCAGGCTTTGCAACCTGCATAAGGCTGAGTAGCTGCTGAGAGTTAGCAAATACTGGCTATGTCTGTACAGACAGACTCATGGTGAAGAACAGCATAATCTAGTTTCTTGATGATTAAGTTAGAATAATTTGGAAGTGGAAAAGGGGCTTTTTGTGGCTGTGCTTCACTGCACAGCCAGGGAGTTCAGTGGCATCTTGTGATGGGAAGGATGTCTGCCAAGGCAAGGTTGCACCTGCATGCTTGAAATCAGAAAACTGAATGAGAAACTTCCCTACCTGAGTGACAGTGTTGAGTTTCCACATCCTGAGTTGTCCCTAGTATAGCCATTACCTGCAATATTGTAAAACTTCTACTGATGTGTTCTGGATAATGGTTAAATATAAGAAATCTCATGTAATGAATTAAACCATGAAATGGTTTCACACAAAGACTCCTTATTCCTTGTATGCTACTGTAATGACACACTCAACCATGGATCTTGAAATGGTGCTTTACGCTTCTTTGTCTGATCCGACTCCAGCTTTTGCTGGCTGACTCATTTCAGTGAAGTCTCTCTGTTGCCCATCACCAGCTGATCAGCAGACAGTCGGGATGGTGGACTCAGGTGGGTACAGTGTGAATGGCTGCTATTTACTTAAGTGTTATACATCTGAAAAAGATTTACTGGCATGTGAAGAAATGGAAATTGTATTACTGTTTTCTTTCAGCACTTGCAACATTAAAGTAATGTCACTTCTCTAGTAGTTTCCACTGTGATTTATCTAGAACAAAGATGATTTTGAATTGCAAGAGCCAAAGAAAAGACAGAAAAGAGACAAAAGGGAGGATGAGATGCTGGGAAAAAGTTCAATTCTTCCAGTGACATACTTTGCCCTGTGACATGTCTTTGCTGACTCTACTTTTGTATGCTTGTTGTAAAAATGCCCAATGGACAATTTATTTAACTGGATGAATGATTTTAGACTATTACACTTGAAAACGAAGAAAAAGCAAGCAAAAATGTCAGCTTGGATATTGTCAGAACACAGTGTGAGCCAGACGTCCAAAGAAAATAGGGGCTGCACGGCAGGCAGGACAGGAGGTAGTGATGCAGATTCTGGATGGAGAGGACCTGCCCTGCCCATCCCAGAGTGAAAATCGGACTCTAAACAGCATATTGCTGCCCAGACCACTGAAACCATAAGGGAGAGAAACCTCATTTTCTGTTTGTTTGTCTTGGCATAATGGCTTTGGTTCTTAACTCAGAAAAAATGACAGGCTGTGGCCACTGTGTTCTTGTTAATAGTTAGGGACAGTTCACTTTGCATGTGATGGATGTTTCACAGTTACTAATCTTTAAATTGCTGTAGTGCAGCGGGAGAAGAATGAGGAAGCTACTCAGAAGGTAAATGAATATGGCAGTTAATTAAAGATATACAGTTTCCACTTGAAGCAGTTCTATGCTTTTAAGGAGGAATTGTAGGTGAGGGGGAGGTAAGCTTGAAGAAGAGTAGGGAAAGAACTTTTGAAAAGCAAAAAGTACAGTTTCTGGAGTGTTATGGAGGAGGATTGCAAGTTACAGCACAGGTCCACTGAGGAAGGTCTTCATACATATCTCAGTGAGATCAGAGTTTAGAGGCAGGCATTGCGATGCTTTCCACAGTTTAGTTTAATGGAGGGAAGGGAAGGCAATTTGGCAAAAAGTGAGAAGGAAAAGCTGTTGAAGTAAAACTTCATGGAAGATCTACTGCACTATGTACAGATCCTCTGCCCAGAAGTCAACAGACGTTTTACTAATGATTTGAAAAACAGCAGGATCAAAGACTCTGTTCCAGTATCTGCCAAGCAGAACTACGTGCATATTATCTCTGTCAAAGAAAAATATTCTGAGCACAGTCATCTGATTAAACAAATTACCTATTACTCACTTGGATGTCAGGAAATTGAGGTAAGCTCACCAAAGACATGTCACGTAGAAAGACACATCTTCTAAAGAAATGGATCCCAATACTTCATCCTTTCCTCTTGCTTGTTCAATTTTTCAGACCCAAAATTAATTGCAGAAAACTAGCTTTTAGTCTGTATTTCTAGATTTTTGTAGACTCTTGTAGCCTGGATGCTGGCTTGGGTACATTCTGCTGCCAGACAGCGAGATGTTGAAAGTCTGGAAAGAAACACCACTTGTTTCTTTCTGTGTTGGAGACACTGCAGGCATATGGGCCCTTTCTGAGGTTTAGCCGTATTCTGCAGGTACATAGCTCATGGCTGAAAAGGAACTGGTGGCAATTTTTACTTCTTTGTGACATCAGGATCTATCAAGCAAAAGGTCTCTGGGGTTCCTTGCTTTGGTTTGGGTTTCTTATTCTTGCAGAATATCTTAAAGAACAAAACCAAATACTACAGAAGAGAACCAAAATAAGCCAAGCAGATTTTTTTTTGGCTAGGATGAAAAAATATTAAAAATAAATTATCTTTTCCTCTTGCTTCTTTGTTTGTTTGGGTTTTGGGTTTTTTATGACCCTCTTAGTTTTGTCATGTGTTTGAGGGAAAAAAGTTGGCAAATCCCTACATCTTGTGATGTCAGCAGAACTTCTCCCAGACACATGTCCACATCAGGCAGTGCAGAAATAACTATATGTGTGGGAGAGGAAAATGAACTACCCATCTAGCTCCAGGATATGATTTATTAAGGATTTTTAAAAATTCAAATAGTATTTAGAATTTTACCAAAGGTGGCTTTTCCTTACTGTTTTCTCCTTTTCTTTTCTTTTCTTTTCTTTTCTTTTCTTTTCTTTTCTTTTCTTTTCTTTTCTTTNCTTTTCCTTTTCCTTTTCCTTTTCCTTTTCCTTTTCCTTTTCCTTTTCCTTTTCCCTTTCCTTTTCCTTTTCCTTTTCCTTTTCCTTTTCCTTTTCCTTTTCCTTTTCCTTTTCCTTTTCCTTTTCCTTTTCCTTTTCCTTTTCCTTTTCCTTTTCCTTTTCCTTTTCCTTTTCCTTTTCCTTTTCCTTTTCCTTTTCCTTAACTTTCCTGAACTTTTCTTTTCCTTTCCTGAACTTTCCTTTCTTGAACTTCCCTGGACTTTCCTGAACTTTCCTTTCCTGAACTTACCTTTCCTTTTAACAAGGAGGAAGAGCTGCATTTTACCTTTAGGATAGAAAAGAGCTATGATGCTGAAGCTGTGACAAAACTCCAATCCCTTACAGAACTGAATCCAGTAAAACTGCCTTCATGTTTATACCAATCTCCTAGGTACACCTAATGAGAGCCAGGTTCTTTGCTCCATTGATGCAAAAGTATCTCAAGATGAGTTTTAAAAAGCCTTAATAGGATAAAGAATTTCCTGAGGACAAATGAAAAAGATAACTTGAATTTAACATACCTCCTGCTGTCTTCCCAGACACAGAAAACGAGAAAGGATTTCAGAGGAGAAGGACATCAAGGGATGATGTATTTGGATGAAGTATCAGTTCACTGTCTGCAGATTTTGTGCTGCATTTTGTGCACATGACTTAAAAATATCACATCTCCCTTGGCTGGCGTCCCTTTCCTCACCTCTTCTAGATTCTCCACACTGCTCTGACAATGCTAGCAATGCGAAATGGGTATCTCCATGTGGCTCTCCAAGTACTTCTGTTCCAGCTCCAGGTGCTGCTGTCAGAGTATGTCAGGAGAAAGGGAGGTACTGTTAAAGTGATCCTTAGACATTACGAACAGTTCCAGGGGTCTGTGACTGTCAGATGCAGACAAAATAAGGCTGGAGTTCAGCTAAGATGACTGGTAGTTCTAGTCAAATTAAATTACTGAGAAATGGGACAACAATGAGAGCTATGGCTGGCAGTCCTAATTTCAATTACCCATGATTAGACTATGTAGGGAATGTTTGTGAACTTGAAATTCACATCTGTTCATTGAATAATGCAAATCTCATCGATAAGGTTGTGGGAATGTGTCTTCATGAACACATTTGCTTGCCAGGCTAGCAAGCTGCTGAACCTGCATACTCCTTCCAGAACACAGGTTATTTCTGTAGTTAGACCCCATTAATTTTTTTGGATCTCAAGGCAGCTCAATACCATTTTCCAGAGAGTACAGAGAGAGTTTCTGGGTTGCCTTCTCCCTTATTTATGCAGCAGATTCTAGTCATGCCTCATATTCAATATGATAATTTGTGGGCTTGATGCACATGAAAGAAAGAAGTAGTCTTATATATTGCCGAAAGCTTTAATATACTTATATGTTGCTACCTCTTCACACAGTGTTTTACCAACCCTGAAGAGAGTTCTGATTTTAGGATTAGTTGCACTGGAGTACTAAGGAAAGAAAAATTCTGTGCTCATACTGTAGTATAGCCTTTACTATGCTAGGTGGATGAGAAATCATTTGGATAGCTATTATTTCAGGTCGAGAAGTCTTAATTGGTATTGATCATCAGAAGATGATATGGAGAAGGAGCAGTGGACACACCTCTTGGTCCCTGTTTAGGTTGAGAGGAAGAGAACCTCTACAAAATGGAAGTGATTTCTTAATTATAATATTAATTTCTTAGTGCTTCTCTTCTTCAAGAGATGAGAAATGTAAATTAGTGTACCTTGAACACTGCAAGATAAAAAAATCATCGCGGCATAGGGAAGTGAATAAAACATACAAAATAACTAGTCCTCATGACTGAAAATTCCATAGTCACTAAGATCATCATGACTTTTATGTACAATCTTCTTCCCTTTACAAAAAAAACCCAGCCATATAGCATCATGTGTTTTAACTGTATTTTCAACCTTGGTAATTTCATGCATGTATCATCTCATGTTTGTTTAATCGTGGTGTTATTCACAGAGATTCAATAATTAATTATATACTTGACCAACAAGGAGAATGTACACCTATTGTCTCTAGAAATGTGATTGAGTTATCATTGTACTGAGAAGGAGAAAGTTTTTGGATGCAAAAGGTTTTTCTACTGTTTTTCTGGTCAGTTCTAAAAGGCTTTTGCATAACAAAATGACACCAGGGATTTCAGTCATATACATGGAATTGTAATTCACTTGTATTCACTCTGGGAAAATAATATGACTAATATTTTGGGTACAGAATTTTTTTATTGTGTGGCTGAAATGTCAACGTTATTACTAGTCCTCCTGGGCTAAAATGTCTGTTTGCTGGTATTGCTGAAATCCTTACCTTTGTGTGTGCAAGGACTACATGCTCGCTGTCAAAAGCAGAAGACAGCTTC
>VZRO01008015.1:691013-727732 GCA_013397915.1 Daphoenositta chrysoptera | reverse complement strand
TCTCCTCTCCTCTCCTCTCCTCTCCTCTCCTCTCCTGAGGTGAAAAAGCAAAGGAAATGTGTAAATATCTCTTTTTAACAGTCACTGTAAATACCCAGCTGTACTCAAGGCCATTAATGGAGAATGTTTAAAAGACAAACAAGAGGCCAAAGCCACCCACTCAACTATTCCCATTTCAGAGCATCTGCGAGTAATCCGTTGTGCGTCCAAAGTAACAAGTGATTGCTGTGCAGTTGTGATCCTTGGTTGCCAAACTGATCCTAGTCTGTGAATGGACATGACCGTTGTCATTTTTCCACTTGGTTTCCATTTTGGGTTGGATTTGCCTATTTCTTTTTCCCTAGTCCAACATGTCTTAGCCTGTCCCTGTCTTTTGGCACGTGCGTTTCTGCAGTGTTTCTCTTTGGAGTCTTAGGATGGAGCTAACATGCTTGGGTTGATCAATCCAGCTGATTCAGGAGGATCTCCAGAAAATTAAGTTCATGGCTGGATTAAGTCAGACATTCCTGATGGATTTAAAGGAACAGCTGTGCCAATGTGAAACTGCACATCAGTGCAGGAACTTCAGGCAAGAGCAGTGGGATCTGCTGTGCTTTTCCGTACCCAGGAACACTTCCAGGAATGCTTTCTGTTCTAGCTAAGCTGTGAATTTTCTAAAAGGGCCGTGCAGTTGAGATATAGCTCTATTTTTGGCATTGACTGGTAGATTGATCATTAGGACTCTTTGAATAACACAAACAACTGTCCCTTCCCTCCCACCTTAAGAGCAGGAGTCAGTTCCAGGGTGGCCTTTCCCTCCAGAGGACCTTGAACGCTCTGCGTCAGTGGCCAGGCGTGGCGTTGGTGGCTTGGGGCAGAGCTGCCACGCAGAGCGCGGTGCCTTCGCAGCCTGGGTGACTTCTGTGTGCTGACTCTTCCCTCTGCCAGAGCAAAGAGGCACGAGAAGGACCTGGCAGGATCATCCTGGAAGGTAAAAAATCACCCGTGTTTGGTGAGAAAAAAAACCAACTAAACTGAGCGCTAAGATGGCGCGGAAGGAAAGGATAAAGACTTGGGATGGCTTCCCACACCTGGCAGTTCTCTCTCTCTCGGGGTGTTCTGTTTGTTCCACCACCAATGGTCTTACTGCTTTTCTTGGAGAGGAACTCGAATGTTCTTTCAACCTTTGCCTTGTAGTTAAAGCCACGACTGCTACAACTCTACTTCAACGCAATGTCGATGATGTCAATTCTTAAGAGTCTTTATACAGCGCAAAAAAAAGGCTTCGAGGGCCGTCCTAGCGCTCCCTTCATCTTGGATTTATGAATTTATGAACTGAGAAATATATATATATCAAATATATATATATGTGCGTGTATGTGTATGCATATATTACAAACAAAGACGAAAGTGGCATTTTAAATGTGAAGTTTTGAACTGAAACTAATAGTAACCAGGAAATTCAAAATTCAGGCTTGTTCTTTGGTGTTAGTTGACATGATCATAAACTAAAAACAACAACAAAAAAAATGAAATACTTGGAATTTTAATGTCAGCTGAGTATGAGCTTTTAATTTCACTGGTTTTTGTTAGTTTAAGTAAAAGAGAAAAAAGAGTTTTAATGTCATTTTAAGCAAAGATTTTTAAAGATAATCCTAGTTTACTTATTTTTAAAAGGAGAAAAAAAAAAGGTCTCAGAAAGAAATATTGATTAGAAAAGAAATATTAATTATGGAAATACTTAACACTTGTATACTCCTTTATGGGAAATAATCTGCTCTTGGCTGGAGCCACCTAAATGAATGTAAATTTAATTCAAAACAGACAGAATGTTGTTTGAGGTCAGAGTGGTACAGGATCATGCTCTTAAGAGATGGGGACAGCCCTGTCATGTGAAATCTACCCTGGCACAGAGGACCAGCAAAACAGTTGAAACCGCTTCCATTGTACTCCAGCTTCACAAGTGGGATTTTTATGATCCAAACACCTTTTTTTTCCTGGGCCTGCAGCACCGATTTGCTGCTCTGAAAGCAGAATTTGTCCCCCTCTTCCCAACTCACTGCAAAAACCACTGAAGTGTTTTTAAGTGATGGGTTGGCCCTTCCTCTTTCTTTCTAAATACTATTTTAGAAAGTTTCCCAAGGAACCTGGTACTTTGCTGTCCAGAAAGAGTTGGGGAAAGGCAGATTTATCAGGTAAATACATATTTGGACAAGTTTTTGCAGGATGGGATTTCACAAGGATTATATTGACAACACTGTAAATGTATTATTTTTTAAAAAATTAAAACCTATTTTTTGCATGAATGGCTACTAGCCAGTTTTCAAGCATTAATAAATCAGAACTGTTGAGAAGAAGATGTCAAATAACTGCCTCTAGCTGGAGACTTTTGACTTGTTTCAGTCCAGAGCAAGAAGGTGTTTGGATCTTTTTTCTTTTAATTTATTTTTTTGCTGTTGTTGAAATTTTTCTGAGCTTACTTCTGGGTTCTGTTGTTTTCCTGGCCATCCTACAGTGCTCTGCAGTTTGAGTTGGTGGATCTCAGTCCAGTGCCTTGTGGGCAAATGTCCACATCACCAAAACCACCCTCCAACCTTGCACACTGGAGACCAGGTCCTCAGCTAAATTAAAACCAGTACAGACAACTGCTGTTATTGTTGTTAGAATAAACCCACTTCACCTTAAACTGGGATTTGGCCTCAGCACATTGTTATTACCATTAATTTTTGGTGGTCCCAGCTAGACAGTCCAAGGATAGAAAAGTTGTGAAAACTTGGACTTGCTCCTTAATTCCTCGAGCCAATGCTCAGGTGTTTGGAGAGCAGTGGAGGCGAAATTTCTGCTGTTACAGACACTGTGTTTCTTGTTCAGTAGAAAAATTGAATCTGTTCACCAGCACTGAATTTACCAGGAGAAATGGGATCTCTCAACATACTAAATATAAAATATATTATACAAAAAAACCCCCCAAACCAACCCTTCTATTATGATTTTATTTCTCAGAATAAAAGAGTTGACGCACTGGCAGATGGGGCTTTTCCTGAGTCACTGGAACTTTCCCAGTGTCCCTGGAAAGGTCACACTTGAGGTGTTCGCAGTTGTGGAATCCAGACTCGGATGCCATCACACCATCGAGCTCTCCACAAATCTCTCTGTTGAATGTGAGCTGCAGGTTCTGGCCACCCCACAGTGGCTGTTTTTCCATTTGTTTCAGGAGGGAAGAATCCAACAGGCAGTTTGCTTCTATGTCTGTGTAAATATCAACTGAGTGTAACAGTGCTTTGTTTGATTTTTCACTGTGAAATATATTTTGGAGCTAGAAAGGCTGTGTTATTAAAAACAGTACACAATTAAAACAAAAAAAAAAAAAAAAAAAAAAACAAACCCAAGTGTGCAGTGCTCCTTGAGCCATTTTTTCTACCATGTCCATAATGTATTTCCTGTCTAAATTTTCTTATTTTGCTTTTATAAATGTACAAAAACTTTCTGTGCCGCAGGTTTTGTGACTATTTACTGTATCTAACCACTGTTTAACTATTGACTTGTCAGTGTGGAGTGCTGGTACTGCAGGACAATTCACATCCCTAAATGAAAACTACAACCTAGATTGTAAAGGACGAGGCTGTTTCATTGCTGCATGGTGATGTCACCTCCTTTTACCTTCACTTTTAGTATTTCTAGAACTCAGAGCCATGGAAAGAACTTGAAATGTTTAGTTCTAGGAAGTTTTGTATCCTAGAGGAAAAATACCCAAGTTCCTCTGCATCATTTAAGTATTTGCATTTGAAAACCAGGTGGTAAAATGGAGTGGCAGGAGAAGGGATGATGGTAGGTGAGTCCAGAGGAAAATGTAATTTGGAAGTTAAATCCAGACACTTTATTGGGAGTTTGGCTCCTCCTTCTCAGCATCTGTCTCTCGTAGCTCCTAAAGGACAGTGCCCTGCAACTACAAAGCTAAATGACAACCAGAAGTGGCCATGAACTGATGATTCCAGATTCCCTGTGCAAAGGATTACCTTTGTGCTTATAATTTGAGATTGCCTTTGCAAAGATGACTCTCCCTGGACTCTGTCCATCATCACTGGCAAGTGTGAGATACCTTCCAGAAGGGAATGCGGTTCCTAGAATCCACAACCAAGGCTGGAGGTGACCTTCAGTGACCAATCTGGTCCAACCTTCCATGAGAAAGGGAGCCAGGATGAGTTTATCCAACACCCTGTCCAGTCACGTCTTGAAAATTTCCACTGATAGGGACCACACTGCATCTCTGGGGAGGTGTTCCTATGAATGGTTGTTCTCACTCTAAAAAAATGTCTTTCTTATATCAAGATGATCCCTCTCCTGGTGCAGCTTGTCACCCTTGCATTCTCCATGGGGATCCTTGTGAAAAAAGAACCTTCATCCTCTTTCTCACCGCTGTTTTAGGACTGGAATAGTTTGGTGAGGTCCCCGCTGAGGTTTCTTTTCTCCAAGGAGAAATTATTTCAGTTTTTCTTCACTTCCCCCATTGTCCATCCCTTTGATGACCTTCATGGTCCTCCTTTTGGCCTTTTCCAGTCTGGCCACATCTTTTTTGGATTGTGAGGACCAGAGTGGGACACAAGATAGAGATTCTTGGACTCCTGCTGAAAACCTGACCTGGGAGACTGATCCTCCTGAGCAGTGACAGAAGGATTAGTTGCCATAATTTGCCTTGCCCACATAATGTAAAATTGTGGCTTTTCATAATATTTTCATATCAAAGGTGGATGAAATTCTGCTTCTGAATAACAGGATAGATCCAGTGCTTGTATATGAAGGGACCTCTGGTCAGCTCAAAAATTCAGGTTTTTTTTTTAAAGTCCCATGGACAAAAGAGACAAGTAACTAAAAATAGGCAAAGCCAACATGATCAAGAACAAAACATATCCAGTCAATATGAAGGAAGCTCTGTAATTGCCATAATTTTCATATTATTTTACTCACTCCTAAACTGATCACCTCTCCTTTTAAAATTCAGCACCTTTTTCTCACCTTCTCTTCCCACTGGAAAGTTACCGTAAAACTTTTCTGGCAGTGAGAAACCTGTATCTGAACTTGGAGTTGAAATAACTCCTGGCTCTCTTGGATTCCTTGTCATTTCAATCCTGCCTTCAGCTTTCTTCTCTTTTTCTGAGATACAAACAGCTTTATTTCAGATGAAGTCTACAGTTTGTCTTTGATCATGCAACTGAAAGATAAGACTAAAAATAATCATGTTATTAAGCTGCATTTCTTTCATCTCTAATCCGAATTTGGGCAGCAAAACCAATGCAAAGAATCAAATACAGACAGACATGGATCCATTAAGAATAGCAGGAAAATTACCTGGAAGCAGCAGACCAAGCATCCTGGGGGGAAAAAAAAGGAAATAAAAAAGGAGCAAGAAAAATCAAGAGAAAGATTTCCAGTTCTTGAAAGTGTATAAATGAGATTCGGGGTTTGAACCATTTTCACTCAGCCAATCCTAAAAGGAAAATAATTCCACTATTTTGCTTTTCTGTTTTCAGTTATAATCTTGCAAGGGAAGCTTTTCCAAACAAATGGATGGGACACTCATTCAGTCAAAATACTGCAGGAAATCATAATTCAAATAGGTTAAAATACACTGACAGTGTCAGTTTGTGAGGTTTCAGTGGTTTTGTCTGACACTGCTACTAAATCTCCACTAAATCTGGCCTGTGGACGTACAAATATCCAATTTTACACTATTTCTTCCAGCCCAGCCCTGACAGAAACTAGAAATTCTAGATTTATAGCAAGAAATATATATGTCCAGGGTGACTTTAGCAAAAAGTAGCAACAAAAGAAATGCAAACTCCATTAATTTAATTAGCTTTATTTGCCTTGGTATTTGAACTTGGGTTTCAGGAGTGTTTTAGGAACAATTGCCCGTGTCAAAAGTTTTCAACCTGTGGCCTGTGGAGGCTGCAGAGCCCAGAGATGGTTTCTGAAGTGTCCATGGAAGATTATTAAGGAAAATAGGTTTATTCTTTGTATGTAGAAATAGATTCTTTAAGGCTCCTGAACAGCTTTAGTCCTATCTGTATTTATGCAAAGGCTCCCACAGATCAAAAACCTAGAAAGTTCAATAAATTAAGATTTTTTTTCCCCACGAGATTATGTGATTCCATGATATCAGACTTCCTATTTTGTTCTGAGATCTTTCTGGGATGGGCAAGGCTCCCAGAGCAAGGTGTGCTTGTGTTATTAATATTGTGCTTTTCCTGCTCAGCTCTGTGACACTGCAGGGCTGTGGCTGTGACCTCGCAGAGCTGGCAGAGCCTGGAAGGCCTGAAGGGAAGCAGGACGAGGTGGGAAGAACAGGATATATGGACACCACTCGGGATCCTGCCTGGCATCCAGCTGCCAGACAGGATTGGTGTCTCCTGTAGCTCCCGTCTGTGGATTTCTAGGAAATAGAAACTCACGGAGTGGGATTCAGTCCAAGCTCAGACTTTATGACCTCAGTGTTCCTTGGGCTCCCATTTCTGCAGTTGTAGAAACATAAATAATGCAAAAATACAACCAAATATCTGTTCTTAACTAGTTTTCTTCCTTAGGAGTTAAATATCAAGGGCTATATTAGATATGTGTCCCTTTCAACATCTGCCACTTCTGGCTTGAGGTGTTCTGGCTTAGAGTTAAAGCTCTGGAAGAGATCCTGTGCTCCTGAGCAGACAGCTAAGGACACACCCACATCACTTAGATGCCAAAAGTGAAGCTTTCTTCCTTTAATCTGCTTTCTCCACTCTGCCTTTTTGGTCACAAGAGAGAAATGAGCAATTTCAAAGTACAAGCATCACACATACTTTTGATGTCTGCTCCAGGGCCAGATGATTCACACTTTGCAAGTGGCTGTTTCTCTGCACCAGCACGTCTGGAGGCAGATGCTGACCCTGGGGAGGCCTAGATATAAATGAATTTTCCCTGGCAATTTTGCCCAGTCACTATTGCTCTGTCTTATGCGTGCTGAGAAATGATGGTCTTGAGAAGCTTTGGGCTGGCTCCTGTTGGGTATTACCAAGCAGATTTGGGGGAGGTGGATGCCTGGTAAAGAGTTAGGAGCTCTCATGGAGAGTTTTCAGGATGCTTTGTTCTCCCTGTCAGATTGTGTCCACACAACCAGCACTTCTGTGTCCAGGAGCAAACCATAATATATCGTGCACATGCAGTGAAAAAAAGAAAAAAAATGGGATTTTACCCTATGATTTTAGCAGTCAGGCACATGCAACCAGTTCAGAATTGCATTTAAGAACAAGTTTGGAAGATATGGAGGATGCAGTAGCAGCTAAGGATGCTCTGATGTTAATGATGCTCCGTGTATATCTGTACTAAAGAGCTAAATTCAGCTAAATACACATTGTACTTTGTGTATGAAAACACACCAGCAGAGCTTGAACAATGTTTTGAACCTCATGGTCTTTCACCTTCTTATGATTCAAATTGCAATTTCCCATTGGCTTTCTTTTGGGGAATTCATCCATGTGAAGAATTACTGTGTGATATGACACTGTGTGATATGACACTCTTCAGTGTCTGAAATTACTTAGGCTTCTGCATATGCCTTTCCCAATGGACTTTGTGCTTGCAGAGAAGTCTCAAGAGGCCTTTGTGTATCAGTATAACCTGTAAAAAACAAATATTTGGTGTGTTCATTCTCTTTCCCTTCTACTTGTCAATTTAGTGGCAATGCAACCTGCTATAGCTCTGAGAAGAACCAAGTTATTGGATGAAAAGCTGTATTTTGGCTTTTGACTGTGTCAAGGTACAAAGTTACTGGCCTGTTGGGTCTAATACTGACCTTTTTTGGTCAAAATCGGTTTAATTGGTAACGGGAAATGGGGTTATTCAGCTTTGTTATGAGGTGGAAACACAGATATCAACTGCTGCTTTCTAACCTTTTTTGTGTTTTGAGAAATTGTTTTTAACATGTATACTGCTGTAGATGACACAATAAATGTATTATCATTTTGTAAAAGTCTGTTCTGATATAAAATTGCACCAAAGAGAACTTTTTGTCTGTGAACTTACAGGGTAGTGTATTCTTTTCCTGGAGAAGAGGTTCTTTGGGCTAAAAGGGTTCGCTGGCTTCTTCATGGGAAGGAGACCCTGGATTCTGCTGGGCAGAGTCAGTCCTGGACCAGCCAGGGGTAAAGCCTTTGCCATGCACAGTGTTCCTTCTCCATAAACCCGTGTTTATCCCCCTGCATCAGTATCAGACAGGACTTTGGGCTAAAATCACCAAATAAATGCAACACACTCCCTAAAAACCCCTGTGGCTCTGGGTTTAATCCACAGGTCCTTTAGGGAATAAATATTATTCCTACAGGGTATAAACAGGAGAAGAAATTCTGTTGTCCTCAAACAAAGCCGTTGCGGGTTGGCAAAGGTGGGAAAAGATTGGTCTCTGTAACACCTGATGTGCTTCAAGGCTTCGTTTCTTTTATAGTCAAAGCAAACCTGAAGAATTTTATCATCATTTTTATCATTTTCATCATCATTTTTAAAGCGTCAACTACATTCATGCTACTGAAACAGAGGATTCCACAGAAGATGAATTATTTCTGATATTTCCCCCCTCTTTATCCTTTGTTTCAGCTACCATAAGTCTCTGCCTGGGAATCCCCCACGCAGGCTGAACCTTTCAGCTGTTTTCCTCCCTCATTGTTTAGCCAAAGTTCAGGTATTTGGAGCCCTGACTCTGATTAAAAAAATGGACAGACATTTAGTGAAATCGAGGTCAGAGATGTGCCAGGAGCAGCAGGGCTGGAGATCCCCACCCCACGGCATTGCTGAGGCAGGAGCTGGGGTCAGAGCGGGCCGTGGGCAGGTGGGGAATTGGGAGGGACAGGGCAGATCTATGTATTTTCATTTTTGCTGCATTTCAAATCACTGTAAATACCCTTTATATGGATTTCCAAGGTGAACTGAAGCAGGCTCAACTCTTTTCTTGAGGGCTGGATGATGGGGCACAGGATTCCCACCACTTGCAGAATGGCTGCACCAGTCAGTGCCTCCCTAATCACGGAGATCAGCAAATGTAGAACAGGGAATCTGGAAAAAGCCTAATTTCTAAAGGTTTCATCTAGCCTAAGTGACTTTTTAGGCCCCTTTTATATTTAAGAGGCAGAGAAAGAAAAGGCATCTCCAAAAGTGTTTCAGCCACTCTAAAAGCCCTATGTAAATATCCACTATTTTAAATACAAAATACCACACTAGAGCACGTTTGCTCCAAATCCCAGACACCTGATTTAAATGAGGAAAACCTCATTTAATAGGTCTGTCAACACACCGAGGAACAACTACTTTGAATTCAGTTGTATTTCCTGCAATTGGACAATTCCTCCTCAGATACTCAAATAATTCTTGCTCTGGGTGCATTAGGGAAGCTCTGAATTTGCAAAACATGTAAAGCTGCCTGCTGGAAGGATTTCTTTTAATTTGGAGCCCAATCAATCAAACTTTCTGAAAAAAACCCCACGCTGACATTGTCAGAGTTAGAAATCTACCCTCAGT
Organism: Daphoenositta chrysoptera; assembly: GCA_013397915.1. NCBI lineage: Eukaryota > Metazoa > Chordata > Aves > Passeriformes > Daphoenositta > Daphoenositta chrysoptera. The sequence continues at coordinate 718,216 of VZRO01008015.1, read as the reverse complement.
TAGAAATTTCAGTTGCCTTAACAACCTGCCTTCGCTGCAACACCACGAAAACCAGCTGAAAAAGTAGGTCTTGATCTTTCCAGGGTGTCATGTAGTTTGTAAAGGGATTTAAAAAGAATTTCTGGAGAGTTAAAGCGTGCCAAAGGCATCAGGGGATTAGACGAGGAGAAAGCAGCTGATATAATTTAATGATCTCTTGCAGCTGCCCTTTGGGGGTCGTTTAAAACTCACCCGGGAGAGATTTGGGAGCCTTGGCTGGTTTTGTGGGCTGCACACACCCAGCTCCAGGAGGTGGCAGTGGCTCCACACGGATCACACAGCGCTGCTAAAAAAGGCTTGGGATGCTTTTGCTGCTTTCCCAGGCTTTCTGAGGGGCAAAACATCCCTGCCTGAAGCGTTCCCGGCTCATAAACACACCCACAGCAGCTCAGCCGGGTCACCAAAAAGGGATCGGGAGTCTTTTCACAGCCCAAATCAAATCTTTATCCAGGAAATGTTAGCGCTCCCCAGGATTATTAACCTTTTATTTTATAAAGTCTCAAAGGAAATATCCAAACTGACACAAATTAAATGTACAAACTCGAATGAAATATCCAAACTGACATAAACCAAATGTACAAACTCTCAACAGCTGTAATTGCCACTTGCATTTTATAGATGTACATCATACATTTTGTATGTAAATTCTCAGTACTATGCTTAACAACAAAATACAGGAATGGAGGTTACTTTTACAAATAAAGCTGATAAGAAAGTCAGAATATACAAAATTACTCCTTATAATGAACACATGACATTGTGACAGATGGGTTAAATGCCTAATTAATAACGAACTTATCTGAATCACATTTATAGAACCTGGACAATTCATCTCTGTTATAATAGAACTAGAGATGAAGCACCTAAAATCAGCAAAGATGTTTCCAGGAGTCAAATGTCTGTTGACCTAATAATTAACCAAGAGCAGAGCAAACTGAGGGACTGGAATATTGGGTTTTTAAGCTAAATTGATACTGGAACTCAGAGTGAGTGAGTGGCTGTGGTCTCCAGCAGTGCTTCCAAGCCTGATGCAGGTTCTCCTGGGAATTCTTGACCCATCTCGTGTACCTTGAGTGCCTTTTCTTTGCTCTTGGAGAGGTTGAAGTCGAGTCCCACTCAATCCTGAAGAAAGAGGAGATCACCCAAACAATGGTGCAAGCAAAACTCTGGTTTACTCTGCTTCACTGAACCAGATTTTGGTTCACCGGACCTCCCTGCCGGGCTGTGCATCCTGATCCCTGAAATTTCACTCAGCGCGGTGATAACGAGCTGAGAAACGCTGGGCGGGACTGAGACTTTAGTCCTCAAAGGCAGCTCCTCAAAAAGCACAAAAGAACAGTTTAATTGGGTGTTTCACTGATTGATCTTCAAGGATTTGAACGTCTGTCCCACAAAAACCAACATCTGGTCACTAAGATTAGGTCTGTAAGTCGTTCTGAGCACAAGGTAGCCCAGCTGGCACCTGGCATTGGCTTTATTCTAATTTATTCCTTCACACATCATCTGCCTAACATTCCTCTGCTCCGTATTTTCCTTTGGACAAGAAAGGGTTTGGGATCCTCTGGCCTAATTTAATCTCTGTTCCACAGGCTTAGAAGAAAAAAAAATACCAAGCATATATTGTACTTTTTTGGTTTTTATGTCTTTCAAGACAGTTTGAAAGCAGATTTTTAAAAAATCTGCTTCCTTTCAAAGCAGATTACTGTTCTATAGGTAAGTGCTTGGCAAGTTTCTGTGCTTAACTTCCATTGTCTCAAGACATCTCAAAAGAAGTAGTAGAACATCAGAAATCGTTATGGCAAAGCTTGGCCAGCAAATAACCCTTTCAAATGACGCTTAGGAATCGTGGTCTTGGAAACTGGAAATTTTGGGAAATGCTAACAAAGATATGACAAGCATTCTGGGCCGGGGAGGAGTTAATGTAGGGGGGGTTTTGTGTGCTAACCTGTTGATTCACTCTGTTCAAAGTCCGGCTTTTCACATCAAAACAAGGGGGTTTTATGCTTCAGGAGAGAGAGAAGCGGGGTTGTGACGCAGATCTGTACCCGGGGAGAAAAGCAGCTCCTGTTCAGGACAAGGAATTTACAGAAGGCTCCTGCCACTGTGGAAAGCCACGAAGGATCCAGCTGGCCACCTCTGGGTAGCACATCACAATGTCACAGCGATTTGTCCCCCCGGGAAAGCTCAGACAGTGGTGACACCCTCCTGGAACACGGAGGTTCTCCTTTTGGGGCTGATTTTGTCCAGCAGGGATAGCTGGGTGACGAAGTTGACCGGGCTGGTTTCTCTGGACAAGGTCCCGTGTTTGTGGGTGAAGGTCAGGTATTCCTGGTACTGCCACCTGCACAGTTGTTTCTTCAGCTCAGTTTGAACCTACAGGAAGTCACAAAAAAAAGAGAAAACTAGGAGTTAATGAACACTGAAGGTAAAATGTGCCCAAAAGTCTGCCTGAGTACTTAGCCCAGATAAGTCAGGATTAAGCCTTAACACTTTTTTAGAAGAATTTGAACTCTGTTCTTATTCCTTTTGAAAATAAATAGACTTAATTTCAAAAATTCAGAGGATGGCATGCAGAAGTACATTTTGACATCAGGGAAAGTCACTGGCAATATTTATCATTTTGGTGGCCCCTATTCTGCCTTAATTTTCCCTGTTAACCACACAGACACACAGAAAACCCCTGTGTACAACTTCATGGATGGGTCTCTGGATCTTCCAAGAATCTAATAAATAAAAGAGAGATTTCCTCCACCAATTCAGTATTCCAGCACTATCCCAGCAAACTCCAGGCCCTGCAGCACTGCTCAGTTTCATCCATACTGATAACACCTTGCCTGGCAGCAGCACAGTCTCTCACATTGTCACAGATACTCAACACTGAAGAAACACGCACGCAGAGAAAATCATAATTAATTTTTATGATTGCAGAGAACCACAACAGATGCACTGCCAAGTGGTAATGAGTGACCAAGCTGCTCCAGGAGCAGTTATCCCTGAGAAACCTGGACAAAAACCAACCCAGCTTCATTTTGGGGCCAGAGATCAGGCTCTGCCTGTCCTGTTTTCAACACCTACTGCATTTCTGTGTTGTGAGGTACAATATGCAAGCTATTAAAAGGCTGCTGAAGCAATTAAAAGGCTGCTGGCAAGGAGTCTGTGATACAGAAGGCAGGTTGGAGGAAGAGCATTCTGCATTTACAGCTAAGTTTTGAAGGCAGTCCCTCAGAATGGCCATTATAAATTGTTTTCCTAAGTAACTAACATATTTTAGGAATTATTATCCTTGGGTAGGATTATTTGCACTTCCATCAGCATCAGCGTCAGCAGGGCATCAGCAGGAATTTCCTCCTGGGAAGGGTTGTCAAACATTGGCAGGGGCTGCCCAGGGAGGTTTGGAGTGCCCATTCCTGGAGGTGTCCGAGGAATTCCTGGACGTGGCACTCGGTGCTCTGGGCTGGGGTTTGGTCACAGGCTGGACTCGATGGCCTTGGAGGGCTTTTCCAAAATCAATAATTCCACATTCTATGAGAATTGCCCAAGTTTAAGCCACTGCAGAGACTGAGGCATCCTGGATGTGTCATTCTCAAGTAACCCACTCACTTTTCTGAGGATGAGATGTGGTTTTACATTTTCTCATCAATTTTGATTGGTTCTGCTCTTTTGGGGAAAGCTCCAGCAAATTTAGTGAGGTTTTTAAATGATAGGCTCACTGTGCTCTACTGCAGGGAATTTATCCAAATTCTAGCAGTGTTATAAAACCAGGAGAGAAAGGGTTTGTACAAAAAGTCCTAATTGCATAGGCAGACCTGGAAAAAGGAAAGGGAAAGGGAAAAAGAAAGGGAAAAGGGAAGGGGAAAGATGAAACAGAAATGGGGAAAGAGGAAAGAGAAAGGGAAAGGGGAAAGGAGAAAAAGTAAAGGGAAAAGGGAAAAAGAAAGAGAAAAGGAAAGGGAAAAATAAAGGGGCAAGGGAAGGGAGAAAAAAAAAGAGGAAGTGAGAAAGAGGAAAGGGAAAGGAGAAAAAGAAAGGAACAAGGGAAGGGGAAAGGAGAAAAAGCAAAGGGAAAAGGGAAAAAATGGGAAATGAGAAAGGGAAAAGGAAAGGGAAAATAAAGGGACAAGGGAAGGGAGAAAGAAGAAACAGGAAGGGAGAAAGAGGAAAGGGAAAGGGAAAAAAGAAAAAGGGGAAAAAGAAAGAAGGGGAAGGGAAAAAGGAAAAGGAAAAGGGAAAAAGAAAGGGACAAGGGAAGGGGAAAGGAGAAAAATCAAAGGGAAAAGTGGGGAAAAAGGGAAATGAGAAAGGGAAAAGGGAAAAGGCAAAAGGGAAAAGGGAAAAAGAAAGGGAAGGGGGAGATGAGGAAAATCACTGGGAGAAAATAATCCTAAAGAAAGTAAAAGACATTACAAGGTTTCCATTGAGCCATCATCATGACAGCTATCAAAAATAAACCAGGAGAAAAGTCCCCTGACAGGAAACTCAGCAACCATTTTTAAAGGGTCATTGCTTCAAAGTTTATTTTGTGTCCTCCTGTCAGAACAGCATGAATACAAATAAAGTCAACAAAGGTACCAAGGGACAAGAAAGATATGGGGATGTCATGGTTTCAGGAGCAGATCAAAGATAGATCTGCTCTGAAAATAGGAAAAGAAATTAAAAACGAGAGGGGATTGTGAGTTTTAAAGGGTTGATAATCTCATGCACTTGCTACTCACCTCTGCATTTGAGAAGCAATATAGGAGAGCAACAACAAAACCCTACGACAGGGAGGGTAGGGGAGAAAAAAACATAAGGATTTAAAATACAGAATCGATGACAGACATTAGGTTTCAGTCACAGTTTGTGTAAGACAACAAAGAATGCATATTTTCCATTTTTCCATTGGGATTCAGGTGATGTGGCTCTATTTATTGAGATTTCATAAGAAAATTAAATTCCTCAGTGGGCTGGCAACATTTTATTATTGCCCTTGTACAGAGAAAACAAGGATTAATTTGCTGTTTACTGTATCCTACAAACGAACTCTCCCTCAGATAAGGCAAGCATGGAAGAGGAATTGTTTACAACACATAAATTTGGACAAGTTGTGGCAGGGTACAGGGGAAAGGGGATGGGAAAATATCTCAGCTGTTCAGTACAAAATGTAAGCTACAAAGGCCCTGACCCTCTCAAATCCATGCTGTTGTTCTGAGTAGTGGTACAGCAAAATAAACAAGGAAATATTAACATGGTCCACTACTCCTAAGGGGTAAGGGCAGAGCAGGTTATTATAAACTCTTATTTACCATCCCTCTTATCATTATTATACGTGAAATAATTTTCAATCAGTTCACCTTAATCCACAGACCGCTCTTCATGTTCTCTCATTGTTATTCAATAAAGGTAGATATTATATTTATTTGGTGATTATTCATATGAAGTCTGACTCAGAGATCTCAAATAATAAAAGAGCAAGCAACAGAAGAGCTTGTGAAGGAGCAAAATAGGACGTGTGTGTTGAATTTGGACACATTAATAAATCCTGCTCTGATAAGCAGCCTGAAGTGTGGTTTTACAGAGCAGACATCTCAACATGTTAAATATTTTGTCTGTCTTACCTGAAATGAGCCCAGGCCCAGCTCGATATAAAGCCGAGCTTCCAGACCGGTGCTCTCTGGGAAAAATGCAAACACAATGTAGTGCACCCCAAAGAGGGGGATCAAAAGCAGCGTGGACTTTGCAAGCCGCCTGCAAAAGCAAGAATTAAAGAACAGTGTTAGAAATACGGAGGGACTGGCAGCAATGATATGCTGGAACATTTTTAAATTCAGAGAACAACTCCAAATGGAGGCAACTGCATGCAGAGAAGTTATGGATACAGATTGTATCCTGTTACTGCAAAGAATTTAAAGGAAATTATCTGCATCTTTCTCTCTATGGCCGTTTGTGTGGAAGGGACTTGGAGTGAGATGGACTCATCACCTGACATTTAGTTTTTACACCTTCTTTTACACCTTTTTTACACTACCCTTTTTCCCCTGAAGAAAAACTGAAACGTGATATTTGGGCTGAAAAAGAAAGTTCACATTGTCATTCTTCTCTTTCTAGTACAAGAGGATTAGAACATTCTGTTCTCCTACCCATAAAAAGTGTCTTACAGGAGATAGGACAGGTGAATACCAAGAGACCCAGAAATACTTACACAAAGTGGCTGGAATGGCTCCCTCCTCCCTCTTGGGATTTCAATTTATGGACCAGAATCCTGATCACATTAATGAATATAATAAAGTTAATCTGAAAAGACAAGACAAAATCTGTAAATTTACTGCAAACCAGGACATGCCTTCAGTTGATACAAATAACTGAAAATCCCCACTTTTAGGCGTGGCACTGCTGTAAACCGATGCTCATCTGTTCTCAGCTCAAATCAATAGCTTTAGAAACAATAATCTTTCCCACCAACATATAGTTTTATAAAATATGATTAAAGTTATGTTGAATTAATGTAGACCTACATATCACAATATCATTTTATGTCTGATATTAATGCCTTGTACTTCTGGTTAGAATTTTGCAGATTTTAAATGGTCTAAAAATTCCCCGCTGTTCTCTTTATTGTTTATGACAGGGATTATACCAGATACAGACCTAAAAACCAGACTGCTCCCTGCCTAAATTTGGGTGGTGTAAATTTGTGGATAAGGGAGATTTTTTTGTCTTAAGTTATGATCATAAGAGCTCATTTTAAAAGCACACTGGATAAAATTATCTATATGCAGAAAGTATTCAAGGGAAAATGAAAATACTCACCAATACAGTTAGCAGGATGGGGCCTTTGATGATCCATAAAACCACTCCATTTTCATCATCATCCCAGCATCTGGAACAACAAACAAAACCAGGTTTTTTATCTGTCCCATGAGAGCTTCCAACAACACCCAAAAGCACTTCTGCCACAGGAAAGGAAAGTTATGGACACTAAGTTTTAAATCACTGTCTAAATGTCCCTGGTTTCTCTGTAGTCTAATCAAAAGAAAATTTAATCAGCAAGAAGCACAGATTGAAGAACCAAAACAAACTCAAGAAATACACATTTGTATTTTTAGGCTTCTTTCCTGATATTCTTACCACTCTAACTCAACTTCTTACTCAGCTCCCCTGAATTCTGGGCAGGTAGGTATAAAACAGTGCCTTTTCCAGCTGATGTGAAATGATCTGAAAGCCTTCAGGACTGCATTTACCAAGCAGTTTTTGTATCTGACTCTCATATTAAAATAAAATAGAATAGAATAGAATAGAATAGAATAGAATAAAATAAAATAAAATACTTGAATGGCAACAAAAGAAGAAACTACTTAAGACTTAATGTTGGTTGTTTGGGAAGTTCTTGTTTGAAGAGATTAGGGTTAGTAATTTATGGTTGACCTTACCCAGAAGCAGTGATTTTCTTGAAACACAATTATTTCAAGGACTGGGCATTAGGGAACTTAAATGAAATTTCAATAGTTAATATCATATTTCCAGGGTTTATTACCCCATGTATGGACATAAAAATCAGAAGTTATAAAACCATTTTCTCACTAACTTCCACAGAAGTTGTAAAAATTAGAGGCACAATTCTGGATCATGAGAGATTTTTTCCTTACTTTTTTCTCTACACATCTTTTTCCCCTCCCCAGAAAAACAGAACACCATAAAAAATAGGATGCCCTTGTCTTCCTTATCCAAGCTTTGACTTACCCAGTGTTTTGTTGATGGATTCGTGTGAGGACCCAAGCAAACATCACAGCAGTGGGAGCTCCTGAACAAATCAACAGGAACACAAGAACTGGTTTGAATTTCATGTCCCATGGAATCTTTATTCTAATAGGTTCACAGTGCAGCAGGTTGGATTAAAGGTCAAATTATGGGTCAGACAATTTTCAATAACTTTATGAAAGAATTTAATTTGCAGTTCAGGGGAAAGGAAAAAAAGGAATAAAAGGGCAGGAGAATGAAATCATAACAAAGGAAAACGGAGGATGCTGTGAAAGTATATTTTCAGAAATAAAACTTAGAATTACTTGAAGGCTTGGATAGGAATTACAAGCACTTGTAAAGCTGGAGTAAGCATTTATTTAGCTGGGGCTCTTTTATCTCGTGAATTGTGGCCAACAAACTCTCTTTGTACAGCAGCTGGAAGAGTTCATATTTTTGTACTAAAGGCTCTACTCATCACTCTAGACCAATCTGCTGATAAGAACTCCATGCAAATTTAACTGAATCCAGGATCCAGTGATTTCTAGCCCCACTTTATTACTGCTTATCCTTCTATCCTTCTACATTTTTGACTGGAGTTTTTTAAGAAGGCCTACAAAGCAGAAATTGCTTTCTCTCTCCCCCTGTGGAATTGAATTTCCAAAGACTGAGTGACTTTCAGAGCTGCCACAAAAGCGACTCTAATTTGAAACAGGTGACATGTTCACTGATGAATCTACAGAAATACAGGTAATTTCTTTCAAAGTATCATTAGAGATCTGCAGGAAAGGCTCAGAGTTTGTCCTTCCAAATTTTAGCCCTTTGCTCAAGTCCTTTAAGCTGGGACCATGTTAAGTTCAAGTTGGCTTTTTAATTAATGAAAAAAAATATTTACCTCCACATCACCTAAGATCTGAATTAGCCCTGAGGTGTCTCTCACCTTCCATTGATTGCAGGAGGAGATGAAGATTACCACATTATTAATTGAGTTGTTTGCTTTCTTATCTCAAGTTGGCCGTGATTAATCAAGGGCTGAGAGTCTACTTTCAGACAATCCTATTTGAAATAGCTCCAAAAAAAATTTAATTACATTAAATAAAGTCTAAAAATCTGAAGGTGAAGGATGAATTAATATTTATTCAGGATAATTTGGATTTCACTTCTGAGTTGAAAAATGTCATTGTGACTGCTCATTTTGGGTGTCTGTATTTTAGACTAGCCAAGGTGAGGCAAGGGAGTATCTGAGAGTCACAATAAACAATTCTGAACAGTGAAAGAAATCTTATTTATTTCACATTCCTATGCTGAATATGAGAGATAAGTTTAATTGCTGTATACCCTCAAAAGATTCCTCAGAGTCAGGAGATCTTTGAAAGGGAAAATAAAACAGAACTGCTTGATTCCTGGGCCTGGACTGACATGATTTAAGATTAACCTGTCAGATTCTGCCAACTTAATCACCCAAACTTCTTAAGTCAGTGGAAAAATCAAACATGTTCCTAGGATATTATCCAGCCATACCTCCCATCCTCTTGAGGCCTGGATTATTCACCACCATGCTGTAAATAACTAAGATATAAAAGGCAATAAATTGGTGTGGCTTTGATGTGGCAGTACTGGATGAACAGGCAACTTTCCTCAGAAAAGTGGCACCTTTGAAGGCTCCTTTTACCTCAAAACACAGATTTTTATCCAGTTCTGCAAGCAACCAGAAATCCTGAACGGCACGAAGAGGAAAGGGAGTACTAACCCCAGCCAGCAAATATGAACCACCACACAAACTTCTTGTTGGAAACAAAGGTCAGCAGCAGCAGGGTTTGCAGGTAGATCCCTTCGATAAGAAGCCAGAAGAAATTGGCTAAAATACTGAATTGGAAGAATGCCACAGCAGCCTTACAAGCAACCTGGAAGTGCAGAGGAAGAAAAAGCTTTTAGGTCTACTCTTGTTACGCCTGGTTTCTCTAGAAATGTAGGCAAAATTCAATGTTACCATGCAAGAATGAAGAAATAACAAAATTTCTGTAGGTTTTGGGTTCCATAATTTGAATTTACTTCAGATTTTTGAAAGGGAAGTATTTTTTTTTTCTTACAGCTTGAATTCTTTACTGGTAGAAATTTTTAGAGCTTCACTAGAGTCAACAGACCTAAATAGCAAAGCTGAGTGCAGCTTTAGCACTTGGTCCGCGGGTTTACATGCTGTTGTTTGTTTAAAGATTTCAGTTTTAGCAAGAGGAGAAATAGGATGAAAAGATCTCCATGTTGCCTTCAGGTAAAGAATTCAATGTTAAAGCAAGGGTGAGAGAGAGAGGAAGCTCAGTACCGTTGACATGAGGCAGTGGTCCATGGTTTCATCTGCAAACAGAACAGCATCTTTGGTGAAAACAGCCACTGCTCTCAAGATAAAGGAGACAAACAGGTGCATGTGGATGTAATTCCGTGTACAGTGGAATTTTCTGGCAGGGAAAGAGAGAACAAAATTTTTTCTTTGAAAGAAATTTCTCATGGTCTCATCAAATGTCAAGCAGGAGCACACGAGACTGGAGACGCCTTGCAAAGCAATAAATGATCTGTCACTATTTGGGAGGCAGTGAGACAGGAGGGAGCAGAGCAGTTGTTACCTGCTTAAGCTAAAAAAAGCTCCAGGATAATTGTCCTTGGATCACCACACGTTAAAAGGGGATGCCAGAAGCAGGGAGTAACTGTGGGGCTCTTGGGCTGGATTATGAGAATGCCTTTTAATTATTTTTAAAAACTATTTTTAAAATTGAACGAGCTTGCAAAAGGCATTTCAGCTCCTTTTGGGTCAAGGAAATGACTGAATTGGTGTCAGTCACATTTTATGGGATGGCTGCCAGAGCAGTTACCCTGAACTGCATTAATCTGATGAGGAGAGGCCGAGGGAGCTGGGGGAGCTCAGTCTGGAGAAAAAGAGGTTCAGGGGGAACCTTCTGGCTCTGCACAATTCCCTGTCAGGAGGGGCAGCCGGATGGAGCTGGGCTCTTCCCACAAGTAACAAGGACAGGACAAGAGGAAAAGGCCCCAGCTTGTGCCAGAGGAGGTTTACATTGGATATTAGGGGGAATTTCTTTATGGAAGGGGCTGTCAGGTAGTGGCACAGGCTGCCCAGGGAAGGGGCTGGGTCCACCCCTGTGGGTGTTTGAAACACACATAGCTGTGGTGCTGGGTTAGCGATGGACTCGGCACTGCCGGGTTCATTGTTGGACTCGATGATCTTAAACGTCTTTTCCAGCCCAATATTTCTATGATTTCTATGATTCCCTTTCCCCAGACTGCCCTGTGCACACTTTTACCTCGAGCTGAAGGAATCTCCCTCAAGGTTTGGACACATCAGCCTCGTGCTCCTGGGTCCCTCTGTAGGGCCACGACCTTTGAGACTGCCAACTCACTCCAGGTAGGGAGCTGTTCTGTGCTCTGCCCCAGCCAAACCCCAAATCCACTTCCTAATACCCAACATCATCAAAGGAGGCATTTAAATTTAATTAAATCTCTTTTTATAGCTTTCAGTTATGGAAGCAATGGCCTTTCACAGAGGGAATGGACAGAATATACAGTTTGGGAAGCTGGGGTTTAGGGGCGTGGGACACTGTTTCTGCAGAGTCTGTCCTGCAAAAAGAGTTCACATTTTTGTGGAGGAATAATTATCTTATCTTAATAGTGATATAGGGTTAGGGTATTTCCACTTTATGGTGTCATTAAGGACATTAGGACAGACTGCCCAGCTTGATTGTTTTAACATCTGCAGGGAAACACCACGGCATGAGCAGAGAAGGACTCATCGCCATCAAAGACGTTATGTCTTAGAATGATTAGAAAATAACCATAAAAAACTCTCACAAAACAAAACCACAGAGGATCTGAGAGGAATTGTCTTAAGACAACCTGAGAAAGAGCCCATTTATATTTACCTGAAGGCAGCAAAGACAATTAGAGCTGTAATGAGCGAAGTCACGGATGCTGCATAGCCAGCGGTGTAGACACGCCAAAATGCAGAATAATAGGATTTCTGGGGGGAAAAGAAACACAGCCCAATGCAGGTGGTTCTGCAGGAGGCATCCTGGGGTGCTCATTCCACGGGGACACATTTCCCTCACTGCTCAGTCCCACAATCTCGGTGCTGTTTGCCTGCTCGAGACCTGCTTCAGGATTTTCCCTCCACCACTAGCAAAGGTTTTCCTTTGAATCCTATTTAACCCCACACAGGAGAGAGGTTTCACAGCCCACAGGCTCACCTGACCCCTCTGAGCACGTTCAACAGGAGAATATTACCTTTTGATATGTAACTACCTTTTCTCATGTCAGTACATAAAAACTCTGGAGCACTGAAACATTCTGGTGGGAGATTTGTGGATTTGTCACTTTAGACCCAGGCCAGATTCAATAATTATTGATTTTCACAAGCAACTATAGCTGAAAGAGAAATAAAACTCTCAACCTGCAGGTGAGGAAGCTGAAACATTGACAAAGACTTACATTATGTTGTGGAGGCAAGTTAAAGCCAAGAAAATCACCTCGATTCCCTAATTCTCTGGACAAACAGTTAATTCCTTGCTGTCTACTGTAGCACTTTAAATTATTTATAATTCATTTATTTTTAATTTCCATCTATATCCTGAGAAACCCTAATCCTGTGTCTTAAGAAAAATAAAACTTGTTTACTTGGCTTTAACTATGCAAATTTAATTCTGATTCACTTCAAGATCACCTAATTATTTAAAATCCCAGGAAACTAAATCCTCTGAACCCAGGCAAATTTCCTTCTTATAAACCAAGTGGACAATTTGTTCTCCAATTGATCCTAAATTTGTTTATCCAAAAGGCTGCAATTCTAGGTTGAGGCAACAGATTAGCAATTTTAAGTAGATCCATAAATAGATATTGTAACCCTGGCATGACAGGAATTCATCCTGGTGAAACATCCTGGTGAAATTCATTTTCCTGGTGAAATTCATCCTGGTGAAAACATCCTGGTGTTTCTGAAATACTCTTGATCTTTTACACAATATTTTCCAAACACAGATGAAAATTAGGAAACAGGTTATTTAATTGAATAATGAAGTGTTTCAATTCATTTAATCTCTTTTTGTAGGAGAGATGAAACAACTAAATACAGAAGACATCCTAAGTGCTCACTGCACATACAAAATACAAAGCAAGTGGTTCTCTTAGGATACAATTGGGATTTTTACTCACTTCCCTGTGTTTGCAGTGCAGCAGAGATTGCTGATCTTATCTTCCTTTTGTAGTTCAACCTTGTGGATTTGACTGGAATAACAAATTAAACACAGCCAGAGCACAGACAGCAGCTCTGTGTTGGAATCTGCTATCATGGTGAAATGTAAATACATCTCCTTGCTTGACTTTAGCCTAGGCCAGCCAGAAATTATGCCTGGCTTGGCATAATCCAGGGAATGCTTGGAAAAAGCCACCTGGAGAGTGAGTTTAGACCTTTGGGAGGGGGGGAGAACTGTGTTCCAAAATATACATCCTGTTTTAAATCTTACATCCCTTCTGAACTATTCAGATCGTTTCGAGCATCTTTCCAGAAGGCTTTTCAGCAGTTATTTAAGTTTTCCAAGCATTTATTTAGGCTTTTAAAGCACTTATCTCTCTAGCTTCCCCAAAGTGTAAAGTACAAATATTCTTATTTATAGGAGGTGGATTGAGCTCCAGATATGAACTCCAGTATAATGAGGAGGAACGTGGAAATTTAAATCATATCAAGACATGGATGTGGCAGAAATGCTGCTGGAGCTTAATTAAGCCCCAATGATGATTAACAGATAGGAAAAATATTCACTTCCTGTTCCACTGAACCCCTAAGATAAAGTGTGGAAATACTCAATGGCATCCAAAAGTTCCCTCCCAAGGTTGTGTGTTGACCACCAGGCTATAAAGTTAAGAAATATTTTTCTATGACTCAAAGAAAAAAATCTGGGGAAAAAAAAATCAACTGGAGGGATCCAAGGGAATTTTCCCTGAAAAAATCCCTGAGGACAGGTGGGTAGGGCTTCCCTGGGAGATGGGTGCATGATGAGGACTCACATCACCTCTTTCAGAGAACCAAAGTCTTTGTTAGTTTGGGGAAGTGAACTAATCATGAGTTTACTCAAGAGACAACATTTGGATGGAGAGGAAAATGCTGACTGCTGCTCACTTGCTTTATGTTAAGTCTAATTTGTTAAATGAGCTCTAAATATACCAAAAGGTTTTGAGTTCAGCACTGAAAATGGGTAATTACTGGGTCCTGGCAGGACTCAGATGTGTGGAGCATCCAGCTGCTCAGGAGAGGGTGCTCGGGATATGTTCAATGATGCCTTAGGTTTTAATTTTTATATTTTTCAAATCCTGCATTGCCTGGTGTGTAACTCTGAAGTTTCTTGTAGCCTGCTCACTTCTGTTCTCTGGACATAACAAACCTCTCTGGGCCTGCTCTCCAAGGACACCCAGGCTGTGCTGGGCCTGAAAATGTGTAAACCAACATCTTGGAATGGGGGTGAGCTTGGGGAAATGACGTCATTAACTTAAGTTTTAATTGGCAAATTTATGCTGATATGCAAATGAACCAAACCTATAAAGGTGTGGGGAACTCATGACTCGGGGTCTATCTTGGGGTCCATTTTTGGATGTAGCCTTTGGGTCCCAGGGTGCACCTTTGAAGGCCTTTCCAATAAATCCCAACCTTTATTCCCTTACTCCTGTCCAGTCTCTGTTTCCAGGCAGCCTCTCAAGGCATCATCAGAAGCAGGAAATCAAACACCCACCTGATCCTCAGGTCCTTTACTGGAGCCTTCATCAAACCCACAGGCGATGCTGTAAGGTGGGAAGGGCTCTGACCAATATTCCTCCTGGGTACAGTTCCTCTGGAGGAAACCTTCAAAGGCAAAACACAGCACAGAATTAATTATGGGAGGGTGGTGCTGCTGTTCTTTAAGTCTTGATGAGTAGCAACAATTTTTTATTACAATTTTTTATTACCCCTTTGATGCCTAAGTTAGGAACTTATAGCTTAAGTAATTTTCAGCAAGATTAGCTGTAAGAATTACAATATTCTGTATGTATCTATCCTTTAAAAAATTGAGGGAGATGTTCCCAATCATTTCGAGATGCAGTGGGACTTGCACATTTCATATGGGAAATCAACTCCGCAAATTCAATCCTTCCACCGAGGAAATCAAATTATACATTTGCAACCCATTTGGGGATTGTGAGCAAAGCCCTGAGCTGCCCACAATCCATACTGGATTTTTGATTTTTGATCTTGTCTTTGATCAGACAAATTTTGATCTTGGTCCTGCTCTGACTGGACAATTGGACTGGATGACCTCAGGTGGTTCTTCCTCATATTAATTAATGTATAGCTTTATCAATTTGTGATTCTATGACATATTCTTTTATAAATTTAGCAGCGTGGTGCACTTGTCCATCATATTTAGACCAGCAAAGGGATTAAACAATTCAGTAGAGCACAACACAAAGCATGAGTGTCAATATTGACCCCAAGATGAGACGTGTATCTGGATAATTACTGAATGCTGACTGACTTAACAACATTGTGAATCAGGACAATAGGAAGGAATCCTCAACTACTAGAATTCATTTAAAATAATAATAATTTAAAAAAAAGGATAAAAAGAAAAGGAAAAAAAGATCTTGCCGTGGGTACTGGTGAATTCTTCAAAAAATCGTGGGCAGGGAATTTTAACCACTTCCCCAAAAGTGGCTCTGGGCCAGCAGGTTAAACCATCCCAGTCTCTGGCACATCCTGTAAAAAAACAAAAGTGCCTCTAAATAGAGAAAAACACAGAGAACATCACACATTTGATCTTCCATAATGAGATTGTCTGTGGCTTTCCCATTCATTCACATGCAAGAAGAGCCACAGCAGCTCTGCAAATGAAGGAGTGGAATGTTTTCCTTTTCTCCTTGAATGCATCCTTGCTCCTACTTGGTATTCCAGGTATTCCCACCGCCTTATCTCATGAGAGAATGCACCTGAAATTCAAGCAGACATAATCCAAAAGTCAACTCAATTGGAGCTCTTTTCTATTGTCAAAACAAAAGCCACCAAAATAAAAAGATTGAATAATGATCAGCACTTGAGATTTCTCATTACTCCTTTCTCATTACTTGAGATTCCTCATCACAGTCTAACTGAAATACATCAGACTTAAAATTCAGCCTTAACCTCTTTATCTCATGGTTAAAAATCTACGAATTTCACCCGGCTTAAAGGAAAGAAGGGCTGAAGTCCCAGTTGTAGGCAGTCAATGGCATTTTTGCAATGTATTTCCAAAGGGATTAGATTCATCCCAGACTAGGAGAACATCTGTCAGCATTATAAAAAATGACCATAACTGGGAGTAGGTCTGACAAAGAAAATATTCTGGGGGTTAGACTCTGATTTTCAACAGGCTGCTGAAGGCAGACTTCCAATTCTGGTTGGAATTCATGAGGTTCCCTAAAGCAGAGAGTGCTGGCTGATGATACAGGATGTGCTACTGGCTCTGGGTCCCCCAAAAGGGGTTTCCAGAAGTTTCAGTGAATCACAGCTTTGTCACAGCTGCATCACACTGAGGCTTCAAGCTGTGGACAAGAGGGTGTGGGAGCAGCACAGAAAAATTGCCAGCATGTAAATGCGCCTGAAACAATCAAAAAAGCATCATGCTCTAACCAAAACTAATCTCTAGGGAGTCATAAGGTGGGTATAAAGCAGAGGTTTGGGTTGGAGGGTGTTATTTTCTTTCATGATTCTTTTCTGCTGCCTCTCTGATGGATGACAAGGCAAAGCTAAAGTTGTCAAGAGCTGAAATGTGGACGCAATTCTTGCCTGTAGCTGAGCAAAGTTAGTCCCTGGTTTTCAAAAGGATAGTCCTGAGAATCTCCCACAGCATTATCCTCACATCACCCTCGGGATGATGAAATTCCTGGTATACCAAATTTTCCAGGGAAAACAGAGGCCCTGATGCATTAGCTGTAATTTTAATTGCCTCAAATATGTCAGCTAGTCTTAGCTATGTTCCCTTTGTGACCAGCAGGAAGAGACAGTGATTTCCAGAGCTGATTCATCCCAAATATTGGTGGCTTCTTCCTGAGGACAGGATGAATCACACCCTGCAAATGCCTGGCTCTCACTGATGAATACAGCCTAAACTGGGCTGCTAATTGTCAAATTAAGAAAGCCAGGTAATACCAGTCTTACTTAGACTTGCACTGGCCCCCACACTTACATTTAGCAGCCAAGGTGGTCCTTCCAGGAGGGACTGTGGCACATTTGAGGAGCTGGGTCTTAAAACCTAATTTTTTTGGCAACATGGAGTTAAAAATTATATTTCTGTGACCTTGTGTAGGAAAGGAACCTGTGTGTCTCAGGTCTTAGATGTGGTTTATTTCCAGCAACTTGTATAATTTATATCAAAGAAACTCCTGAGGGCAGAGGCTGAAAGGGAATTTTTCGTGCCAAGGCTCCCAAGAGACTGGTGGTGTCCAAGTCACCTGAGACTCCATAAAGACAACTGCAGTAGGAGTTTTGTCTGTGAATGTTGAATCCATAGATATTTAAGTCTTGTTCAGTCATCCAGGAATTTTTAGACACTGAAGGAAAAAAAAGTGAGGTTTAGAACATGATTGATTTCACCTATTTTACACATCTGCTCCAAAATGAGAGGAATTGCACCTGGGCTTTGCTGGGGGCACTCACTGGACACTGCCCTGTACAAGAAAAATAGTGTGGAACTACTTTGGATTAAAAACTGCAACTCAGACTGATTACAGCACAGATTCTCTGTGACTGCTGAGGTTTAACTCTTCAAATTGTGATTCCTCTCTTTGTCTCATTGAATTCCTGAAAACTGCAACACAGGCAATGGACTTTTACCAATCTTAGCCTAGTTCTATCCTCCAGATAAAATATTTGGGATAAATGGTTTTTCTGACTCTAAAGTTTAATTTTTGAAAGAGTTTGAGCATTTTGACATTTCACATTGAGTTATTTCTAAGCATGTTTCCACAATGTCAGAACCCCAGGAGGGAACACCCTACACAGCATTCTAAACATCTTTTAGAGGCTCTGTTCTGTGTTCATTTTAGTTTTCAAAATTTATATCTGACCACGTAATGGACTTCTGACCACCACCACAATAAATCTTTATGAGCAAACAAATAATACCTAAAATGGTAAAGGTTTTATATTTTGAAGAACCTGTTTTTTTTGGTTTTTTTTTTTGGCTTTTTTTTCCCCAGAGAACATTTTCACCAGATTGGAATGATTCCCAACATGATATGATCTCAACAGGGTCTTCAGTGCCTTCTGAGGGAGTTTCTTTGGAGTTTGGGTGTAAATGAAGAACACACCAAACGTTTCAGCAATGTGAGACATTCCAGGCCAGGGAGTGACCATCAGGACCATTACCTTTGGGATCAGGTGAGGCAGATTCGTTGTGTTCCAAGCAGAGAGCCTCCTCTTTGACCACCTGCTGGAATATTTTGCATTCTGGATGGATTCCTGTTACCTTGGCAAGAGAAAGAAAAAAAAAACCACAAGAACTTCTGTGATTATCAGAATGAGAAAAGCCAGTTTGTACCTCGTGGTTTATACTTTGAGGTCTAAGAATGTGAAAACTCCAGCTAAAGTTGGGGTTTTTTTTGTTTGTTTGTTTGTTTTTGTAAATAGAACATATAAATGGCAGAACGAGTCTGAGGTCCCAAATAATTATTAATTTGTATACATTTCTGGGTGTACATTCCAGATGGATTCTTCAGTGTACCATAATAAGCAGCTCATGCAGCACCTCTTCTCCAATCTGGACATTTTTACCTACTTTCCTTTACAGGTATGTTTTACACAAAACTTAAATGATGTTCACAGTTTTTGGATTTTCACATATTTACCAACTGTCCAAAATTGGATGAATCCACCATCTACGGGAATATTCACATCAAAGTCTCCAAACTTACATACAGCCTGACCACATAAATATTTCTTCTCCATAAACCAACTAAAAGTAAATAAATTTATTTAAAGGATGGTAGTCTTGGCCATAGTTTAATCTGAATGATTGAAAAATTCTATGGATTTATTATCTGAGGATGCTGCATGCACCTTAGACAGAGGAGCTGCTTCCATTTTAACAGCTGAAGAAATGAGAAAAAAATAGTTACTTGATTGGGAAGCTTAAAACGTTTATTTATCTCACAGATTAATGTACATTTAAACAGCTAAATGGATTTCTAGGCAGCAGTTGTTGAATAGGGTCTCAATTCACCCCCTTAGCTACAGATATTCAGTCCTGTTTATTGTCATGTATTTTTTTGGTCTCCATCTCCCACTCCAGAAAGTCTCATGTGCCTTTAGTCCTGTATCATAACTCCTGTGACTGTGAAGATGTTCTTAATAACATCCACAATCCCCAAATTATTTCCTCTGCAAAGGGAAATAAATTCTAAGAAGGAGACAACAATGGCAGTGTCTACACGTGGTTTTGTTATCTCAGCTTCTTTTGCAGTCCTTGGGAATTTCAAGGATGTCTCAGTCCCCCAGAAATGGTTGGTGCTGTTTGTGATGTTAAAAGGTGTCTCAGCCCTCTTGTGTGGACTCTGCATGAATTTTATCAGCCCCATGTAGAAGCCTCAAAAGCATTATTTGGTGTCTCAGATGAATTATTTGATGTCTTAAATACATCTACACACCCATCTTTAGGAAACTGAATTAAACTCAGATGAAACTGAGTAAAGAAAGCCACTTAAGTGTATTTGGGGAACTGGATACTGGACCAAAGCCTCCCCTGGGATATTGGGATCTTCAGCACAGAGGGAGTGTTCCATGGAATAGAGCAGAGTTTTTGTTTCTTTCTAAACTACACTATTGAAGGCAAAGCCAGGGGCTCAGTTAGCAGGGATTTTAATGGAAAATGATGGATTGAAGACTTTCCAAGATGTTTTTGAGGAAAACTCTAGGCCATTTAAACCTCTTTTGACTTTGAAAAGTCATCACAGATGTAAACGTTGCTTCTATATTGCTTTTTCAATCTCTGAAAAAATTATTTACTGGCTTTCAAAATGTTTTCAGTGAGCAGAGCAACCACGATTTTTTTTAGCCTCCACAGAAACTTTACTGGAAGTTATGCAGGCTATTGTATCTTTGCAATAATATCTGCCAAGGGGCAAAAATCAGAGTATAATAAAAAAAAAAATTAAACTTTATATTAAAAAACCTTTAAAAATTCTGCCTACATTTGGGTTTTAAAGTAGCATAGACAGACTTGTCTTTATTATGAGGCCCCAGAGATGGTTCATCCCTGCTAATATTAGAACAGAAAGAGGACTAGGGGCACTGTTTGAAAAGAGAGTTAAGACATGGTGCTTTCTCATGCATTATATTACTCCAGTGGGTAATTCAAAATACATTTTATAAATCAGCATGAGTGACTCTTAAAATAGTATTTTTTGCTCTTCAACTAGAGAAAATCCATTCTGAAATGAATTTTTTCAGGTATTAATAGAATCCCTGCTCATCGTTTCACATTTAAACAGACATTTCACTTTGCAGTTTGCCCACATAAAAAGTGAATTCTCTGAGTAGAAGTAATAAAAAATTGCTCCATAAATCTCTCACTATTTTGGTTCATAAAGGTGCATTCAGCTGGACAGGGAAAAAGCCATCCCTCTGCTTTCTGGAATTCCTGGATTCTGATAATTTTGTGTTTGGAATATTCTTAGGCTTGATGTTTAAAAGTCATGGCAATTTGAGATGATTCTCTAGTCCTCTGCTGAAAGGCTTGAAAGCAACAGCCACTCAACCCAAAACAAAATCTGAAATGTCTTAGGAAAAAAGCTCTGAGGAGAGGTGGGTTAAATTAACTCCCACCTCGTGCTAGAAAAGTTGGGAATCCTAGAAACACACAGAATCAGCTCTGAAAAATTTCAGAGGAAGAAGAGTTATCTTTTCTGCAGAAGTTAACCTGAGAGGCACAGGCAGCAGCTCCGGGGGAGTGAGGGACGCCGAGCGAGTGTGCAGGCCCCTGCTGCTCAAAGTGGGCTGCATCTCCTGACTTCTGCCCTTTGCTAAACCCACACCTGCTGAACCAGACCCTCCATCACCATTTTTCATCAGAATTGTTGGAAAAATGGGGGGGTTTCTTTGTTTACAATGCCTGGGGAAGCTCATGCCCACGCCTGGGGAGGTGGTACTGCCTTGGTTTTACACACAACAGAGGAATTGCTGAAACAGGCCCATGCAGTCCTGCCTCCTGCCTCTGAAAATGGTGACAAATCACCAGAAAGAATGATTTGATGATTTTTTTTCTTTTGGAAATCCTGATCAACTCATAGTGGTGCTCAGAGGGTGGGGAGACCCTGGCACAGGGTGCCCAGAGAAGCTGTGGCTGCCCCTGGATCCCTGGCAGTGTCCAAGGCCAGGCTGGACGAGGTTTGGAGCAGCCTGGGACAGTGGAAGGTGTCGGGGTTGGGACTGGATGGGCTTTTGGGTCCCTTCCAACCCAAGCCATTCTGGGATTCTTTGATAGCCGTGGTGACACTGCAGTCAATCCCGCTGACACTCAGAGGCAGAGCAATTAACCAGCGCCTCCCAGTTTGTTTCCCTCTGCATTACTGGATTTGGGGTGGGCAGGGCCACAACCACAGGAGCCCAGACCTTCATCATAGGCCAGTCCATAGATTAAATATCACCGACATGTCAGTGTTTGAAAATCAACATCAAGTCCTATTTCAGATGTAACCTACAGACTATCCCATAGAAGCCAAAACAAAGCTGGTGTTACTGATTTATAGTCATGCAGCTTCACTCAAAGTAATCCCACTGATGGACTGCAAAAAAAAGAAAAAATGGCACATATACAAGAAATTGAGAGTAGTGATGATGCTTCAATTCAGTGGTTTTCCTCAGGATTTAAGAAAAAGAAAGACATTAAACCATTGCTTAGTTAAAGAAAAGCCTTGTGGGCAGAGCATTACTTGAGATTTGTTGTCCATGGCTTATTTTCTGTTCTTAGTCTCACAATGCCTGGAGTGAAAAGTTTTTGCTCCAATCTGCCTACAAGGGTTGGGTGATGGGGCTTTCTAGAAAGCAGGAGCTCTGCACTTGCGACATATTATGGCAATCTGGGAGGCATCTGCTCAAAAGATGGCTTTTGTAGGAAACGAGGAGCTCCTGCTCACCATGAAAAAGGAAAGTTTAGGAATCAAACCAGAGCAGAGCTCTGAGGCAAACATGTCCAATCTGGCACAGTAAGAAGTGTAAGAGGCTGATTTAAAATGTTGTTTCTTGGATCAATATTTCCCAGTATCTCAGCAGTAACCTGGCCTGACTCTCACTGGAAATTAGAGTGGGGTGCCTTCATTCCAAGATTTACACACAAAACTTGGAGGTTTCAGGAAGTGTTGTAGATATTCCTCAAAGAATTGAGCTTTGCATTCCTGAGCACCATAACACAAAGGGTTTTTTTTATTGGATTGAATGTTATTGAACAGTTGAGGCAAAATTCACAAGGGTGTTTTGACTCCTAGTCCTTACCACTGAAACAATCTTGGCTGGTGCACAGTGAACGCTAAAATATTACTTGTGACAACCATGAGCATGCTAAAAACCTGAGAAAGTTTAGAGAGTCAGATTTTGGGCTTGCTCTTACTTTCAGACTTTTCTTCACATCCATAAGGTTATTGCACCGAAACCTTAACTGGCTTGTTCACTGAGAGTAAATACAGTATTGTTTTCTATTTCCTCTGTTCCCTGATTATTTATTTCCCCAAATCTGCACAGAAAAATCAAAGTAATGGCAGCTGGGGCTTTGATTTACTTATTTTGGACAACAGGAGATTTAGCAAGCACTGGAAGGGGTATTTGTAGTGACATCCTCATGCCATGCTTAGTGCAATTTAATTAAAAGCAATCTTTCTTGAGGATCCATCCAGAAATGGTGCCCCTAAGGTGCTGTGGGGGTATAAAAACTGTAATTTAGATGTCACCCAGAAGGCAGATTTTCACTCATTAAGAAGTCCATTAGCACACTTGGGGAAAAGTAAGGACATTTTCGATGCTCTCTGAAAACAAGGGAAGTGCTTCAAAGCTGGGCACTTGAATGTATTATTCACCTTTGAAAAAGCAATTCCATGAGATCAAAGAGCCAGCAGTAACACTCAGTCTTTTTTGAAAATTAATCAAAGCTGGAAGAATTGGCTGAATTCATTGACAAGATGAGAAGGCTTCAAGAACTGGAAGGCTCTTTCCAGTGATCTGTTTTAGCTTCCGGTGCCCTGCAATGCTCAAGCCTCACAAACAGGTTTTGTGTGGAGTACATAAATCATTGACTGAGAATATTCATCACTGCTCTTTTTGCCTCTGTCTCCTCAGCTCGCAGTCATGTCTCAGATCCCACCTCAGACATGCTCTGAAATCAATCCTGTGCTCCCAGTTCCCACTGTCTGTGCTTCCCCAGTTCTTCTGCTATGGCTCTGATGCCTGAATATTTTAGTTCTCCCTCACACCAAGTCGTCTGCCATTCATGTCACACATGGACTCCCACCTTGGGGGGTTAAAACTCACCTGGTATTTTAGAATACAGAAAAGCACGGCAAAGACCACTCCTGCATCCCCATTTAAGTGTGGAATCAGGTGTTCATTCAGTCCTGAATGTTGGCCAGAGATGCCAAAGACACGGGGCAGAGGTTCAGGATATGCTTTGAAATATACACATTTTTTCAGTGAAATTTTGGTGGTCAGGAAAGGCTTTTAGGATGGAGGAAGGCTCATGGAAAAAAAAAAGTTGAAGACAGGTTGAAAAAACAAAGAAAACCTCAGCCTTTTTCATAAACTTCCCAGTCTGTTGAATGTACCTCATCAAAACCTTCCATCTGCTTAACTCCTCAAAAAGCCAAGTGCTAATTAAAAATTGTTGAGACTGGGGAGCTCAGGACACTGCAGCCAATTTTGTCCTGTGCTTTGGAGGGATCTGGGGCCCACCTCGAGCTCCATGAGCTCCTGTCCATTTCATAGCCACAGTCCCAGTCACTGCAGTAAAAACCTTCCTGTCCAAGCCCTGGCCTAGAAGCAATTCCGGGATATTTATAATGCAATATGTGTAGTACTGTGTTCCATCAGAAAATGACAAGAAACTGTAAAAAATAAAGATTTCTTGTGCAGTAAAAAAAGTCAACTCAGATCTTACAAGCTCAGTTGCATCCATCGAGGTTTTTTCCAGCATCCCCAAGCTGTGTTTGCCACTCTGGACTCTGGAAAGCAGCAGGTCCCCCCAGCAGTGACAGAACTCCAGTCCCAGCCGTGCATTCAGCTCTCACACAAAGCCCTGCCCTTGGCTCCCAGCTCTGACACAATCCTGATCCCAGCAGCTTCCAACCCCAAAGCTAAAGCCTCATTTCCAACCTTTCTCTTCAGTCAGTTAAATAGATTATTTCAGGAGTCTTTTTGGCTGAGAATGACTACCTAGAGGATATTTTCCGTGCTTGTTTTCTCTCTCTAACCCGATTACCTATGGAAGAGGGAAGCTGAGACACTGATTGCCTCACAGTCGTTTAGAGGAGCATATTTTCAATTTTGTTCTCAAGATATTGAAGCAATGCTTGAATGTTCCTCTGTGGATTGGACTGTATTTATATGACTGTGTTTAACTGCATGACCTTATACAGAACAGCACTTGCCATACATATTTATCCATGTATATCATTATATTTATCCACTCATAGGTGTTCTTTATGAGACAACACAGCTATGCTAATTTATTTCGTTTATAAGCCCTGCATGATTAGTATTACCTTGAGAAAAATTAATTTATCAGTGCTGTGCCAGACTGCGTAGAGCATTTAATTATTACTAATGCTTGAAGAATTGAACAGTAATAACCGAGGATCCCCATTTTCTGCTATTGCAAGTATTCCTTTAAACTAAAGAGAAATTTCTCCCTTTCTGTATCATTTTTTTGCCTACAGGTAGGATTCATATCATCTCATCCCAAAGTCCTGAAACCTGGAAGTCAAAGTCCTTCAGCAAGTTCATTTCATTTGTATTCTTGGAGTGTTTCCATCTCTTCCCAGTAATACTGAAGGAGGCTCAATGAGTAGCTTTAGACCAGATTCCTAATTTTAGACAGTTAATTGTAGATGATTAATCTAAATTCCCCCATCAAGCCTCCCTAAACGATCAGTGAAAGCAGACAAGCAGTTCCAGGGAAGGATTCCTCCTGCTTTGCTCAGACACTGTTTGAGGACAGTGACTGCCTGTACAGGAGCCTGTCTCCCTCCATTAACTCCCTCCAGGATAAAGAAACACCCAGACACAGATTCTTCCTCACATCAAGCTCCCCGTGGAGAGGAATTGAAGCTCTGCAGGGACCAGCTTGGTAGGAGCAGCACAAATTAGCCAATATTAGCTAAAGACAGAAATTTAGACACCTGGCTTTTCCCAAGGGAGCTCAGCACCTTGCTGTGGGTTTGGATCTGGATGTCCATGACCACTAGAAATGCTTTGCTGAAGGGAATGTACAGCTCAGTGGTGACCCATCTGTGTCTCCATTCTCACCACCATTCATCAGACCAGACTGAAGCCCTTCCCAGAAATGGGAAATGCAGGTGTATGGAGAAGAAAGCAGTTTAGCACAGCAGGGAGAGCAGTGAAGGCAGAGTCTTTTCTGCTCCTTGTCCTCTGCTTCCTGAGACTCTGAACTCTTTAAGACAGGAAAAGTCATTTTTATGTATTTCAGCCTTCACTGCTCTCTGTTCTTTGCCACTTACCAGTGAATGGCAAGTTTTTTAGTGTCAAGGACTCTATTCTGCAAGGCACAAAGTGTATCCTGCAACATCCCTGTGGAGCTGGCAGGAGGTAACAGTACCCAGCTCCACAGAGGAAGTTTTCAGGATTAGCCCTCTGGTTTATTTTCATATTGATTAATGACTTATTCACAGAATCCATACAGGAATTATTTCTCAGCTCTGACATGATCCTTTGAAATAGGAGGGGATTATTTCCTCAGTACATCCTATGGGTCTCAGGCCTTCCCTGCCTGTTTAACTGAGCATGCAAAGAGACCTGGATTGAGACACTTTAAACCCCACTGGCATTCAGAGCACTGCCTCCCACCAGACATGGTGTTGATGATCATATTTGAGCAACAATTTGAGGCCAAAAGCTGTGAAGATCACGCAGTTTATAGGATTTCTTTGATTCTGGGCACAGCCTGCTGCAATATGCTGCAATATGAAAATGATGTATGGCAGCCCACAGATGTGCACGATACATCACTTTGGATCAGCTCCACTCTGCTGACAGCTGCAAGAATGAGTTGTGCCTCTATCAGGTGTAAAAAAGCTGGCCCAGATGCCAAAATCACTTTACCTGTGGCAGTCTAACCCTTTAGGCAGACTGGTTTTGCCTGAAAGAACAGTATTTCACATGATAATAACTACACTGGCGAGGTTTGCATGGCAAGGACCCACAACCTATCCCTTGTACAAAAATCTGTGTAAATACAGAGGAAACTGAGAGATCCAGAGGTTGTGCAGGTGTGAAAATTTGCATCCCATCTCTCACCTCCTCAAAATGAAAGGTCAAGACCAGTCTGCAGCCATTTAGGCTCTCAGTTATCAGCAGAGGAAAGCAGGCCCTAGAGAAGCACCCACTCCATCTGGCTTTCTCGGGACAAGATGGAATATTTCCCAGGAAGGTGACTCTCTCCCTCCTGACTACAGCAGGAGCCTGAATCCCAGCCCACGCTCAACATTTCACTGTGAAATAACTGAAGTTTGAATTAACAAATCCCTGGTAATCACACCCAGAGGAAGGGCTCCAAACACTTCCCCGAGGCTGAGGATCGAGGGCAGAGAAATGACCATGCTTGGAGTTGCACTGGTTTTTGTTAAGCAGCCCGGGCAGTGCCAGTGGTGGGGATCAGGGAGGGATGGCCGTGCCTGGGTTGTGTTCCTGTGCTCATCCATCTTCCCTGATGTCCAGAGGCACCACCTCACCCCTGCCCTCAGTGCACAGCAGGCATGAGACAGCTCATGCTCCTGCTTGGTGATGTTGTAAACCTTCAGTTCTGAACACATCCGTGCCCTCTCAAAGAGGGAAATGTCCCCCATCCATCAGTAAGAACTATTCCTTTCTAGTTCTCCTCCTCCTGCTGCGAAGTTGCCTTTCTCAGGACAGCTGGGACAGCAGCCTGTCCCCTTCTGTTCCTCTAAAGCCCTGCTACAGCCATTCTGATTTAGGGATGCTCTTCTGTCCTTTGGAAACTGCAGTTCTAACCGATGGCAATGAAAAGACATTTATTAACAGCATCTCGAGGCTGGAAAATTTCAGTAAAAGGAGCCAGGTCCACACACTAACTCGGAGATATTTTTTTCTTTCCTCCCCTCTAACACCTCGGTGTCATTTTACATATTTTTTTAATCCTTCCCCTTTTTTTTTT
>VZRO01008015.1:671023-690981 GCA_013397915.1 Daphoenositta chrysoptera | reverse complement strand
TTTTTTTTTTTTTTTCTGCCTGCTCCCTGTTAGAAAAGTTCCCCAGCTTCTGCGGACTTTCCCCCATCCCCCGGCCGTGAGCCATCCAGCTGTGGCGGCAGCCAGATGTGCGGTCCCCCCGCCCCGGCGGTTCCCCTAGCGCGGGCAGGCACTCACCAGCGGCAGCAGCAGCCAGCGCAGAGTTCGCATCCTCCGCCGCCGCCGCCTCCTGCCGCGGCTTCTCCCGGTGCGGTGCTGCCAAAATCCGAGCCTGTGCCCGCCCACACCTGCCCAGGACCCGCCCCGAGAGCCTCCCCTGAGACCCCCGGCATCCCCCGCAGGATGGGAGCAGAGGGAAAGGGGTTCTCCGGCATCACCTCCCTGCACCTGTTTGATCGCCCACCTGCCAAACAGAGCTGGGACACCGGTGGGTGTTTTAGGGTGTTCTTGGAAGCAGAAATGCTCTGCGTTCAGCCCTCCTGTTGATGTGTGGCTGCGGGTTTTCCAAGGGTCTGAGCGGGTCTGGCAGCGTGGGATTCCCTTCGGGACACTGACTGCCTCACAGTCGTTTAGAGGAGCGTATTTTCAATATTGTTCTCAAGACATCGAAGCAATGCTTGAATGCTCCTCTGTGGATTGGACTGTATTTACATGACTGTGTTTAACTGCATGACCTTATACAGAACAGCACTTGCCATACATATTTATCCATGTATATCATTATATTTATCCACTCATAGGTGTTCTTTATGAGACAACACAGCCATGCTAATTTATTTTGTTTATAAGCCCTGCATGATTAGTATTACCTTGAGAAAAATTAATTTATCAGTGCTGTGCCAGACTGCGTAGAGCATTTAATTATTACTAATAATGATGGAGATGGAATTTCTGGGTTTTGGCATCCCCCTCCTCTCAGGTGGGAAAATTCTGTGCAGTGACAGAATTTCCTCCACAAGTGGAACGAGATCTTTTTGGCCCTTGTGTCACAAAGATATCTTGAGCTCGGGTTTATTTCTTGGTGTGAAGAAAGTTAAAGATTTTCTTGGCTACAGCTTAGGTTTATTGGAGAGAAAAAAAAAAAAAAGGAGGAAAGAATAAAATATATAATTTTTTAAGTATCAGGGTTCATAGCACCTGGGCACCAGCTCTGGCTTTTGCCCCATTAAATATTACACTGAGCTATTCTCAGGACCTGGGAGAACCAAAATTATGGATGTGACAGAAGCATTTTTCTTGATAAGATTGAAGTGCTGTTTCATATCCTGTTTATCATTCATTATTTCCCACTGGTGATAAGCACAGAAGTTCTGTACAGTCAGAGGAGATTCAGGGCTTGCCTGAGTTACCCCAAAATAGGTATCCAATCCCATTAGAAATATTTATTTCTGTAGCTTTGTCCATAAGTGTGCAGCTCCCCTACAAGTTCAGTGTCTGGTTTTCCAGCTCCGCCCAAATATTTTAGCTATACAATAAATAACATTTGTAACCAAATTCTCACTTAACCTTCTCCTTTCTATATGTTTTTTATATGTCTTTCATGAGTGCAAAATGATCCCTGACCTGCACAGGTAAGCCTCAAATGCTACTCCAAAAATCAAATTTGTGAGAAAATAAAGAGATTAAAATTTTTAAAAGATAATTTGAAGTTTGATTTTGACTTTTTTATCCATCTGTAATGGATAAGTTAAAGCTGTGGCTACTTTCACTCATCAGCAAGGTGGTTTCTGTCACACTGGAATAATTTTTAGGATCCCACTACAAGGCAGGCAACACATGGTGTCAGGCAGTTCCTACTTCTAATGCAAAGAAAAATGCAAAATAGAGACCTATCAAACATCCCAAGGGCCTCGAAGGTCACTTCAATGAAGTTTTTTAGGTCATCACAACCAGTTTGGAGCAAAATCAAGTGTGAACCACTTTTTTTTTTGATAGATTTTTGGGTATTTTTTTGACGCGAGTATTTGTAAGCAGTTTTTTGGAGAAGGCATTGCTCCATGGAGCAGACCTGGTCTCTCAATATTTGCTTTCTCACACATTTTCTTTCCTCCATCTGCTTCTCCTGTCTCATCTCCAGCTGATCAAAGCAGCAGGCCACCTTCCCATCCTTAAGATTTAAATTTATTAGCTGGAAATTCCCCTTGTAAGAATATTTTTCCTTCCCAACAAGGAAATCAAGCCTGTTTTTGTTGGGTTTTTGTAACATCTCGCTGTAGTTAATGTCATAAACCTCACCTATATTAAAGTCTCTGAGTTCCTCAGTCTTCTTACATCCTTTCATTGCTTTAAACAGATACTTTTATAGGCTAAAACCTTATTTAGTCTAAAAACTTATTTCTGTTCATCATATTAATTTGCTTGATTCATTTTACTCTTCACTGTTTCTCTGTATGGACCAAAAGAAGATCCAATAATGAAATAATGCAGGAAAGAAATCATACTTCTTTCTCATGATTTTTTCTCTGCTCTGATGCATTTTGCTACTTTTTGTCGAAAAATAATTCCTTGCCTGATAAGCTGCCTCTAACCAAGCATTATTATTTTGTTTTCTCCAAGAATTACAGGATAACTAATCAAAGATAAGAGCCAGCTTTGTTTTCCTGCTGCTCCACAACATCACCCTGGGCTCAGAGTACAGCAGATGTGCATGAAAACGTCCTCCTGTTAACAACAACAAGCCATTGTGTTGGGATGAAACTCAATCAATGAGGCAACAGACCTGAGATTCCTCCTAATCCCCCTCATGGATATTCTGAATCAATTGGTGCCATTTCATGAAAATTACTTGACATTTGCTGAGCTGCTGAGCACCTTTGTGGAAGCTGGAGAATGGGTTTTTGATACCATATGTTACCTGAAAGTGGCTTTTTCATAATAAAAATCTTCCTGAGAGGCACCTGCATTTCCTCTGAGTGCCCCCACCAGCACTTCCTCAGTGGAAAATTGGGAATTCCCCAGCCCCACACTGCAGAATGAGCCATCAGCAGAGCATAAAGGTGAATTTATTGACATTTCTAAACAACCTTTTGATAAATCTGACTAAAGATGCAAAACAAAAAGCCCTGGGATTATGGGAAGGAGGCTGCAATTACAAAGAGTCCATAATTCGGTGCTCAGACAGAACAGAATGTTACTGAGAAACATATTGTGACTGTAATTAACAGCAAAGCTTCAGAGTATTTAAAAAAGGAGGGTATAAAAAAAGGCTGGAGGCTTTATTCCTGAGGGTGATCTCTGTGGGCTGTTTGAGAGAGAGGCGAGAGAGCAGGAAAATAAAACACCTGAGGCAATAGGCTGGGTTTGAGATACTAAAAAGAGAAGGCACTAAACATCAGGCAGGAGCTTAGAGCTGCGTGAGGATGATTTGTCCAGTCCATGTTCTCTGTAAACCCTCCCTGTGTTATCTTCTCACTGTTTTTCTTGGATAAAATTGACTCCTGCTCTGTCCTGGGGCTCTGACTCCAGGTGTGCCCATATTCTGTTACTGTTCCGTGGCCTGGCCCCAGGGACACCTCCAAAATAAAGGCAGAAATGCCAGACCCTTGGATTATGTGGATTCTGTCCTACCTGTTTTGATCTGTAAACTTAATTCCACCCAAGTATCTGAGACGCTTTTTGAATCTGAAAAACATATCTGATTTGTACTCATCTTCCACAAAAATATTAATTAACTCTTTTAAAAATAAACTCCTTTAATCTTTTCAGCATTTCTTCTTGAAAAAACAAATCTGCCAGCCATCCTTACTCTACTTCCATTGTATTTTATTTAAGTTATTTTTTCCAACCTAAGGGAAGTTACTTTTCCCAGTGACACACAATGAAATCTTCTTTCCTATTAATAGTCTCTAAAGAGTTGACAGACCAGCTGTTCCTGTCCTCAGAAATAGTTTTGTGCATTGTATTATTCATTGGTTTTCTTTCTTTCCTCTGGCCACTTCAACTCAATTTCAATTCTGTTTCTTTTTCAGGAGGAGGAGGAGAACAATCTTGATTTTTGTTCATTAAAATGCAGGTTTAAGACTAAGTTTGCTCCTTTTCTAAAGGTGAAGAAAATGTTCATGTTTCTCCTAGGTGTAGATTAAGCCTATAAAATAGAAATTGGGTAAAACATGATAACCTATTTTTAACAACACAGAAGTTTAGTTACTGGTGTATAATGGTCTTTGTTTCTCTTATGTTTAAAAGGGAGAATCATGGAATCCCAGGATAGCTGGGTTGGAAAAGATCTTAAAGCTCATCCCATTCCATTCCTGCCATGTGCAGGGACACCTTCCACTATCCCAGGGTGCTCCAAGCCCCGTCCAACCTGGCCTGGGACACTGCCAGGGATCCAGGGGCAGCCACAGCTTCTCTGGGCACCCTGTGCCAGGGCCTCCCCACCAAAAGGGCATTTTTTTTCCCCAGACTTCTCCCTTTGATTATGCCAATTTCTCTCGTGAGTGCAGAGGGGGCTCAGGCAGCTGGCTCACCTCACCCCCCTACAGCAGTCTCACCTAATTCCAGACATTAGGAATGTAAATGTGAGCTGATTATTCCGGGTTATTTTCACAGTCACAGGCACCGCTGAATGCAATCTGCCTGCATTAATTTGGATGTCTACAGAGGACGGGATAATCATTTCCTCAGGGCGTGCTCCTCTCCAGCGCCCTCTCTGAAGGGAGGGCAGGATGAGAGCTCAGCTGTGGAGGTTTGCTTGGGGGGTGAAATTCCACACTCTTCACACATGAGGTTATGAATACCTAATGCAGGCTGGGTAGGCTGGAAAAGTGAGCTCCCGCTGTGGTTAATTGCCAGCCTAAAGTAATTAGTCAGTTCACCCTTCCGGTTGCTGTTAGAAGCTCCTTCGTGCTGTGGTGTGGCAGGAGGCCCTCAGTCCCAAGCCATCCTGTCTCTTTTAGGGGCTTCAAAGGCAGCTGTGAGGTGAAGTTTGGTAAAGACAGTGGGAAATTTAGTTATCAACATGTCAGTGTCCAGACACAAATGGGATGTTTCAGCTCCCTTTGGGGTCAATAATCACCTAAAATAGATCCTTTTAGTCTGTTTAGTCCATTGAAGAGTTCTTTAGAGTCCATCGACTGTATTGGCCAAGATCCTGCAGAAATTCACACACTGCAAGGCTCAGGCTCAGTGTTTCCCAATAAGAGGTGATCAGACCCAACTGAGATGCCACATAATATAAAATGTAATATAATATAATATAAATCTCTTATCAGTGTTTTGAACTGTCACAGGGAGGGGTCAGAAGTTGGATCAGGGTCTGCTCCATTGGCCCCAGCAATGGCACAAGAGCAATGGGCAGGAACTGATGCCCAAGAAGTTCCAGATGAACACGAGGAATAACAACTTCTCTGAGCAGTGACCGAGCACTGGATTGTCCAGAGAGGGTGTGGAGTGTCCCTGACTGGAGATATTCAAAATCCACCTGGACACAACCCTGAGTAATGTGCTCTGGGGGGCCCTGCTGGAGCAGAAGGTCGGGCCAGACACCTCCAGTCTCCCTTCCAGCCTTCCTCAGTTTGGGATTCTCTGGTTTAACACTCCCAGGAGCTGCCGGCTGTGACACAGGGACACTGAAGCCATGGCAGGTCGAGGCTGCCTGGCCAAAGGGAACCAGATTCCTTTGTGTGCAGAAAGGAATCAAGCCCTGAAATCAAATAAGATAAATCCCAGCCAGAACAGATATCTGATTTTGGCTGACTTTTCACATTCATCTTCCATAAGAGGAATCCCTTGCCAGGTGTTTCTCAAAGATGAATTGAATTACAAAGCCTGGCTTCCTTTATCAAAACCTATTTTCCTTTTTTCTCTAAACTCCTTACCTAAACCTGTCGTCCACACGATGCCAGAGTGGTTTTCCTCAGGACACTGAGCTTCTTGCATGGTTGTATCATGTGGTGGAAGATTTCACTTCCTCTATTAAAAGTAAATCTTTAATTTCATATAGAAAAAAAAAATAGGTTTTTCCTGAGGGGAGACTACTATAAGATTTTTGTTTCTTGCTTGGTGTATTTCTGCATATTACAATGAACCACACAACTAAATCTTGCATTATTTACGGTTGGACTCACAATAAGAAAGGATTTATGTCCGTGACTTTACAAGAACATTGAGACTCCCTCACTAAAGAGCTGAGAACACATAAAGAGTCACAAAATTTATCTTTGAGCTTTCTGGGTGTGGTAAAATACCCACTACTAAGTGAATGCAGTTTCTGTGATGATTTTAAAGATGGATGTTGATACAAATATGATTTGAAACAACTCTGGGAGGGAAGGTGGTAAAAAAACCAGATTCGTGGCAAGAGCTGTGTCAGGAGATCTGTGGGATCTACAGAACTTTCCTGTTGGTGGGAGACCAGAGTGCTGTGCTGCCAGAAATTATGGGAGATCCATTTTTTCTGTGCCTTCCTGTGTAACTGTTCACCTTAAAGATAAGGAAATGTGCTCAGCTCTGTTCTTGATGAGACAAACCTTTCTCTGAACAATGAACAGAAGACTCTTTCCACCACCATTTTCTCTAAAAAATAACAACAAAGTTCCTGGCATGTTCCAGTTCTTCTGTCATTCAATACAACCTCTTCAGCATTTCTCCCCAGTCCCTCAGCTTTGTGGAAATATCACACTTGGCTCAGTTTCACCCAAAACCCGAAGTGTTGGGAAGGGCCAATTTCTTAATAGTCATGGGACAGTGTAGAAAGAGCCATCTAAGAGGACAATTAACTAAGAATTGATTGCCTTTTGATTAGCTAAAGATTGCACACAGAGCAAGACTGCAGAACGTAAGCACACAGATTTATTTCAATTACCAGTTACTTAAAAAATAATGCAAAACATCTAAATAAAAGTAAATACAAAGACACAAGTCTGATATATATTCAACCACCATTCCTCATTGATTAATTCATTCAATCATTCATCCCTGATCCCAGAAAGAATGAGGTTCTTCCCCCCTTCTCCAAGTTCTTATGTTGTATATAGGTACAGCTGAGCTTCTAAAGCCATACTTTTATTTATAATGAAAGAATACAAGAGGACATGCTTAAGCATCTCATTTTCAAGAAAATTTTCTTATCTTTATGTTACCATTTACCAACTTCTATTTTACCATTAGGCCAACCAGATCCTTTATGCAACTGACTCTACTTATAAAAGGAATCCAACACATAAATCCTTTATGTGATCTGCCCGCTGGAGACTCATTATTCTGAGTGCTGGCACTTTGTAAAAAGAGAATGAAAGAAAAAGGAAATCATAACAGGAAAATCATAACAAAATCTTTCCCACGAGGGAAACTCTGTGAGCTCAAGGCCAAGCACTGCAAGTTATATGTAGGGGAAAAATAGTTGATTCAATTTCTGAGAGGGCAAAATGCTGTAACTAAAGATTTCTGAGTCAGAACCCTCAAATGAGACAGAATCTGGTGTTACAGGGATGAAAATTTCTTGTAAGTCTTCCAGCTTAAGTTGTGGTCATCAGAGCACTGGTATTTGCCCAGAAATGTAATTACCTCAGGAAAACAGAAGGTCCATCAGTCTCCGGGATTAAAATCAAAACCAAAACCAGGTAATTCAACCACAAAGTGGTTTTTGGGTTTTTTAGAGAACGGTGCAATAGTGAATGTATTACTCAATTATAATCAGTTAATTAGACTATTTCCTACAGTGTAATGTAATGTGAGAAAATTCTTATTGCAAAACCCCATGAAAAATTGCTGGGTGGAAACCACATCAGCTTTAGGATTGATCTATACTGAAAAACTGATGAACAGAATGTACATAAAAACTAATTCAGTGTTACAACTGATTTACACCCAGGAGAACAGGAATAAATAAGTGTTCCATGAACCAGAGACAGGAGAAACTTTGAGATTTAGAGCCTTTGCCTATTCAAAGATTCTATTGTGTTAAATCCCTTTATTTGTCAAAAATTCCTTTTATTTTAAAGACAGTTTTGTTTGCCTTCCTGTTCTTTCTCCACCAATACTTCAAACACTGTAAGAAAAACTCTGGAGCTATGGTAGTCAGGCCAGAGAATATAAATCCATAAATTTCCTCTTGGAAGGGGATAATTCCATTTATATTTTTAACAGTTTTCTGTGCTGAGCAGGTCATCATTTCTAAACATTCACTGATCTTCTTTTCCTGTTACTTATTTTTTAATAGAGATTTTCATTCTCCCAGATGAATTATTTGAAAAATTGGTGAATAATTCTTGCATTGACAGAATAACTGTGACTTGAAGCTTCATGCATGTGGTACCTTTACATGCTCTGATGACAGCGACTTTGCTTCTGGTTTTGGTTTTCTGCTGCAAAAATGATAGTCATTGTTTCAATATTTGGGGGGTTTTTGTGTGTAGTGAGATCATGGAAGTGGTTATTTCCCTGAATTTTCTTCTCTCCCAGGGAAAAAAATTGTGAAAAATAAGTCAGAAAATAATTCCTTCACAAAATCCTTATTATAGTGGTAGTGAAAAAATCCTCGTATCTGTGAGGACAGTCAAGATTAACACACAG
The DNA here is from genome assembly GCA_013397915.1 of Daphoenositta chrysoptera. Classification (NCBI taxonomy): domain Eukaryota; kingdom Metazoa; phylum Chordata; class Aves; order Passeriformes; genus Daphoenositta; species Daphoenositta chrysoptera. The sequence goes on along the minus strand of VZRO01008015.1, from coordinate 682,488 downwards.
GGCAACTGAAATATCAGAAATTGAGGATGATGATGACACAAACAGATGAAAAAACCTGAAATCAGACACCATCCTTTACAAATACCTCCTTGTAGCAGCAGTCAGCATCGATTTCTAGGGCCAAATGGGCCAACAGGCACCCAAATGGGACCAGCTGAGCCTAAACCATCGTGCTGAAAGTGACTGACCAATGGAAAAATCATGAACCCATTCCCAGATTTAGCCCTGAATATTTTTCAGGAGCTGCTGAGCTGCAGGTTTGCTGGAAATCATCCAGATATTCTTGCAAGGATCGCTGCATGTTTGTTTGTGCTCTTCTACCTTTTGCTACAGCCACTGTCAGAGTGGTTTTCATGCTCTAAAGCTTAAAAAAGAAAGAAACGAAAAATGCCTCACCCAACAATCAGNGCAACTGAAATATCAGAAATTGAGGATGATGATGACACAAACAGATGAAAAAACCTGAAATCAGACACCATCCTTTACAAATACCTCCTTGTAGCAGCAGTCAGCATCGATTTCTAGGGCCAAATGGGCCAACAGGCACCCAAATGTGACCAGCTGAGCCTAAACCATCGTGCTGAAAGTGACTGACCAATGGGAAAATCATGAAACCACTCCCAGATTTAGCCCTGAATATTTTTCAGGAGCTGCTGAGCTGCAGATTTGCTGGAAATCATCTAGATATTCTTCAAAGGATTGCTGCATGTTTGTTTGTGCTCTTTCACCTTTTGCTACAGACACGGGCAGAGTGGTTTTCATGGTCTAAAGCTTAAAAAAGAAAGAAACGAAAAATGCCTCACCCAACAATCAGCAAACCAATGTCTTTCCTCATTTTAAACATCTCAGGACTGGAAGGTTGATTTGCTATTTAAATAAAAGCTCTTGGAGCAATAATGTTTTATTGCAGTGCTTGCCATTAAGAGACCCTGAATTTTTCTCCGAGATATGATTAAGGGAATAACAACATAACAACACTCCTACTTACACTTGCTGCTGAATCTAATTCTGGCTGGAAATATTAACAGCAAATCAAATTACACAGGGGTAGAAGGTGGGCGAGGATGAATGAAGAAAGCAACGTGGAGTTTTCCACATCGGAGGTTTATTCCTGGAATTGCTTTTGGGGCAGGGAGATGAATCCTGAGAAGACCCACGATTACATCCTTGGCCTGAGCACACATCCTCAGAGCTCTTCCTGGAAGCTTCAGCTCCTCAATTCAGGTTGAAACGAGGTGATTAGTGGGTTATTTCTGCAGCTCCTATTACAAGAGGTATAAACCATCAGCTGCAAATATAATTCTCTTCCAAGAGGGACAAAAACAGCTCCCATGGCCTCTGTTAATTAATAGATGGCAGCAAGCTCGGCATGGAGGGCTTAAATGTTTCCTCCTGATGCAGGGCTTGTTTTTATTATTGTTTCTCCTCCTGACAGGGGAGGGCTTATTCTACCGAGGTAGAATCACCATAATTAAAAAGACATTTCATGGAACACGAGGCAGCAAGAGAGAGATTGTCTTTTTGTGCGCTGGCTAAATGTGAAAATACTTCTTGGTCTGAGGTTCTTCCATGCTAGAAGTGAGACAGTGTTGTTGGTTGGGAAGAAAAAGGAAAAGAGTGGAAATCCAGGCACTACGGAACTGAGATTTTTGAAGTGGAGGAGTAGGAATAATTGATTTTCCATCTTGCTGCTGTTTCTGATAAATGGAAAAGATATTCAGGCTGGCCTGGTTGGGTTTTTCCCTTCGAAGACACCACTGAACCAAAAACCCCCAAACCTCAAACAGGTAGGAATAGTGTGCTTAGGTTTTATGAAATCTCTATTTTTAAAGTAAAGTTCATGGAAAATCCCAAAATGCCGAAGGTAACATGGTAAATATCAACAGTGTAAAAGAAAAATTATCTCAAAACCCTAAGGTTTTTAGCACCTTGGTTTATCTCCTTATTTCTCTGCAAAACTAAAACAAGAAAGAAGGTGCCAAATATTGAAAAGTGTTAGAACATAAACGCTACATTTATGTGGAAACAGAGGCAAGTCAAGCCCTTACAAAAGTGTTTTGAGCTAAGAAAAGTGCAAGAAAATTGATGGTTTATTAGCATGCAGGTGCTAAGAGAAATCACATGGACAGATTTTAAATCTTCATTTGAATCTTCACCTTCATTATGGAACCCATACAGAAACGTGGGTACAATGAGAAATGTCTGGGTAAAGCACATTTATAACTTGGTAAATGTTTGTACAAAGCCAACCCTTTAAAGGGCTGCTGGTGCATAAATTTTAATGAGAATCCCTCGACAAATGAAAAAAGAACAGACAAAAGGAAGTCAGAAAAAAAAGGAATTCTGAATAATGTTTGGGTTTTTTTGGTTGGGGGCTTTTTCCTTGTTGGGGTTTCTTCTTTTGTTTTGGGTTGGGTTTTTTTTGAGCAGAACCAGTTATCCAATAACAAAACATTATAATCGGGTTTTATTGCTGTGTGGGCTTCTGAGTCAGGGTAGAACATCCACAAAAAGTGTTCACTCACATTTGGAATCCAACATTTGCAAGCAGCCCAACACGGTGATATTTGGGGAGACACCCTGTGATCTCTGCATTGCTCAGAAGTGTCCCTCAGACTGTTACTGTGATTCCCATGGAATATCCAAAGATGGATTTGAAGGCAGTGGAAATTGGTTATTTTCTCATGGAATCCAGAATTCTGGAAGCAGAATTTCACCAGATGAAGGCAGTCTGTAATTAGCCTATAAATTAAGTGTCCTTTCATTCTCACCCCACTTCCAAACCAACCCTAATCTGTGCTTTAAAATTAGTTCAGAGATTTTCCAAGTAGATGCAACGTTTCTTTTTCTCCCCAGAATACCATGATTTTATGTGTGTGGTTTTTCTGAGGTTTTTTTATACAAAAAAGTTTAAATGTTCTACGGAAACCCTCCAAGTCAAAACAAAAAAGGAAATATTCCTGCAGTGAATCTGATAAAATAATCTTTTTTTCTTTCCCCAGGCAGCTACTTAAAGAATAATTCAAGTGCCTAAGGATGGGCATCTGGCCTCATTTGAGATTTTGGGGATGTTCTGCCTGGTCTCCAGCTGCTGCTCCAGGAAGACAAAATCTGTGAGCAAAATACAGTGCTACAAATCATGGGATGGAGCATGTGAAAATGAAATCTGAAATGAAAACTATTCTGTGAACACTTGAGTGGTTTCATGGAGGACAAAATGTGTGATTTCTGCGTATCTTTGTGCCCTCAATGGTTTTCTCCCAAAAACCTTTGAAATCCAATGTCCCACTACAGCCACTCTTGAGAAACTGACAATTTGGACAAAATAATGAAAGCAAGTTATTATAGAGTGGAGCATGAACTTTTCATCACTCTTCATTGTGGATGAACAGTGCATGAGACCAACACTTAGAAACCACAGAAATCACGATTGTTCAGAATTTCTGGCTCATTTTCATTAAAAAATAAAATCTTTCACTGTTTCCACTAATCACAGATCTACTTACATTATTCAGGATCTAAAATATCTGAACACTGAGTAAAAGGCGATTTTTATGCCCTGCCGGCACAGAAAAAGTTCACATAGCCCTGTTGTATATGGTAGTAAATAAAGCTTTGTCTGTCAACAGTAATTTATTTGGTCCTCACTTTTTTTTAGTTTTTCCTTGAAATACAATTCTGTGGAACACCCATGAAACTGTTCTGCCCTGGGGAGGGGAATTCAAGTACTCAGCCTTGCTCCCATTGATTTTTCATGTTATTTCCACCAAAGGACTGAGCTCCTGGGAGCAACAGGGTACCTCCAGTCCTTGGAGACGTCAATTATCAGAACTTGGACCCACTGGAGCAGGTCCAGAGGAAGCCACGAGGAGAACTGGAGCCCCTCTGCTCTGGAGCCAGGCTGGGAGAGCTGGGAGTGCTCACCTGGAGAGGAGAAGGCTCCAGGGAGAGCTCAGAGCCCCTTGCAGGGCCTAAAGAGAACCTGTAAGAAATATGGGGAGAAATTTTTCGGCAGGGCCTGTTGTGACGGGACACGGGGGAATGGCTTTAAAGAGAAAGAAAGTTGATTTAGATGATGTGTAAGGAAGAGGTTTTTTACAATGAGGGTGGGGAGGCCCTGGCACAGGGTGCCCAGAGCAGCTGTGGCTGCCCCTGGATCCCTGGAAGTGTCCAAGGCCAGGTTGGATGGGCTTGGAGCAGCCTGGGACAGTGGAAGGTGTCCCTGCCCATGGCAGGGGGGGTTGAACTACTTGATATTTAAGGTTCATTCCCACCTAAACCATTTTACAATTCCTATCTCTAGTCCTTGAAGACATCAATTATCCCTTTCAAAACTCTGGGAAAAAAATTAGCTGCAATGTGCTAACAAAACAACCCTTTCCAAAAAAACCCAGCCCTTTTCTAGCCTTGCTGAGACAGGCTCCACATCCCGAAGGTTTTCCTTGCGGTATTTCAGCTCTTCCCTCTCTCCCCGGCCGAGTGGCACTAGATGGAGCTGCGGACCTGCTGAAGGCTCCCTGCTCCATCCCTGTCCTCCTGCCCGCAGAGGGACCCCGAGCTCTTCGCATCTCCCACCAGCCCATCCAAGCCAAGGTTTAGCCCGGGAATTGGAGGCGTGGGACAGGCAGCGGGTTTGATTCAGTCTCTCAGAGTTATTATTGTCTCAAAGGGGAATTTTTTTTTCTTTTTCTTTTTTTTTTTTTTTTAACTGGGTTTCGAGCAATGCGAATTTTTGGAAGCAGGTAGAGATGGGACAGTCAAAGGTTGAAAAGTTTGGGATTGTTTCTGTGTTGTGGTTTAACCAAGCTGGTAAATAAGGGCCAGGCAGGTGCTCACTCCTTCCCTCCCGTGAGACGGGGGAGGAGAATCAGGAGAGAACAAGGGAGGTCAGGAATGCAGGATGGGAAAGCAAAGACAGGACTGATAAAACTGGGGGGCTTGAGAAGCTGCACCTTTGCAGAAGCTCAGGAGACAGATTGGTCTCCTCGTTGCTTCCTGTTATGCACAGTTATTTATTTGTCCTTGCATATTGGGTGGTTTTACTCGGGCTCGTTGATGATTGATTGTTTTATTGCCCAGTTGATTGAGTGTTGAAAGTTACCTAATTAAAAGTTTTTGTATATGCCCCAGTTCAAACAAGTTAATCCCAGTTAAAAGCCATATTTTTCTTAAAATACCCCTGTTGTGTCCCTNTTTTTTGCTACCAAATTTTAATTAATTAATTTTAATTAATTTCTTAATTAATAAATGCTTTATTTTTATATAAAAATAGAAGCTGTCTTCTGTTTTTGACACTTCCCAGCACCTACGTGGCTGTGGGGACAGCCCTGAGATGCCATCCCAAAGCCTCTGATATTCCATTCTCTCTTTTCCCTCACTTTTCAGCAAGTTCCAGACCCAACTCATGAGGCCTAACGCTCGCCCTCAGCTCCCTCGCCTGTGCACAAGGTCTCCTGGAATTCCGGATGCTCTCCCAGCCAAATACTGAACCATCCCAGAACTGCCCCATTTCAAAACAAAATGTTTAGCTGATCCTGGCTGCTCATCATTTCTAGATTTCCTGTCATGTAGTTAAAGGAACTTGATAGGAAATGGAGCAGCTTCAACAAGGGAACCACAAGTTGATCAAAGCTGCCAGGTGCTGTCCTAAGGACATCCTGCATGGTGATAATAACACCCAAAATGGTGATTCTACACCCATTTGAAAAGTAGATTTCCCATTTCCAAAGCAAATTAGGCAGATGCACTTTCTCCTGATCAAATGACAAAAGCACGTGATTAGATGTAATGCCCTAGCAAGCCAAACGCCTTGTGTAAATCATTACCTAGAATAGAAGCTATATAAAATGTCTCTGTGTGTTTTTGTCCAATTTTATACACACATTTGTTCATATTTGCCTTCCCTTGAAGATAAACTCTGCCATGTTTACTGCCTATTCAGTCACTAATTAGTTAAGAGAATTAATTGACTCTGCTGCTCTGTCTACCACGCTCAGAAAGCCAGACAAATATGACAGCTCTTGGGAAAAACCTGGTTTTTCTTTTGATCTTTATTTAGTGTGACTTCAATTTAATTTTTTTGGATTAATGTGTAGGAATCTTCCTTTTGTAGTGCTCAGGCCATTTTTTTTCCCACTGAGTTCATCTGCAACAGGTGCCTGCTTTAATGAGGTGCAGGAGGTCTGGCTTTGAAAAGGGCAGATTTGTGAGCAGCTGCCTCACATGTCCAAGGTCTGCTGTGTGGCTGATGGCAACAGGAAAACCTGACTTCATCCAGCAGCAGGATTGCTTCCAGCTTTAATGAAGCAAAGCCTGGAAAAGGAGGCGGCCTCTTCCATTAGAGTGGGAAAAAGCAAAGAACACTCCTTTCTTCACATCTGAAAAAGCAGACGCCACAATGTTCCACCTAAACTGAGCTTGGGGACAACTGTTCAAGGTTTAACTTGTGCTGATCAGCAAGAACATAAGTAAAGGAGAGCTTGGAAAATGGGAAAAATCATTATTCAATGTGTAAATACTTCTTTATTCACTTGCTGATTGATTTTTTATCCCCCCTAAAAACCTTTATCTTTTTAATCTATTTGGGACAGATGATGTCATGAATGTATTTAAATCAGCCCAACTTTGGTCTCCAGGCTGGGCCACCAGGGCTGGTTTGTGCCAATCCAAATGGGATTTACCCTCCTGGGATGGAAAGTCCTTTGGACAAGGAAATAACGAGTCCTAGAAATGAAGTTGCTGTAGGAAAAGGGAGAAGGGAAGGGAAGGGACTCTTTTTTTGTGGGTTTATTTCTGTTTGTGTGTGGATGGGGATGTACTCTGTCTTTGGAACCCTTTACCAAAGCCATTAACCCAATAATCTTGGCTAATATTTGGAGGCTCTTCAATCTGCCTTAAACATCAGGGAACTTTATTTCCTCGTGAGCAGCTTTTCTCTTGGAACTGTCTGAACATTAAACAGCAAACCCCAACTCTGAGCAGCCAGTCCAGCAGCGAGTTCACTTCATCAGGCTAATTAAAGGAACAATTTAATAAGCTTACCCAGGACACTCTCAGAACACAAGGATGCTGCAGTCTGTGGGGAGAAGAGTCCGTCAAAGGAGTTCTGCATCAGGGAATGTGTCTTGGTTTGCTCTAACTCTGATGGCACATCGTGCCCTGCGAGCTGACTCTCCTTCAAACCTTCCTTCAGAACCTCTGAATATCCTTCATGTAGCTGCTGAAGCAGGAAAATATCCTGTGTTAGGAGCCTTTCCTCGCATTAAAAGTGATTTTTGCTGTAATCCAGGGTGACGACTGACGGCAGAGGGAGCAGAATCCAGGCCCTAATTACAAGAATCCCACGCTGTGACGAGCAGTGGTTTTGCTTGCAAGCAGGGCCCTGGGAGAGCAGGGATGTTTCAGTCCTGTGGGCAGGGAGGGGGCTGGCACAGGGTGGTGCTGGACAGAGCTCAAGCTGATCAGCTGAATCCAGAACCCAGCGCAGCTGATTAACAGCAGGCTTCAAGGGCCGATTTTTAATTTTCTTTTAATTTTGTAGAACTTGCTATGAGATGTTTCTGTTCAGCCGTTACCATTTTAATGCTTCTTTTTTTTAAGTGAAAGCAATTTTGCGATTTTGTTGGTCTTCTTCTCTCCTTTCACATCTCCCTCCTGTTTTTGGAAAGTTGATATTTTTATGGAGATATAACATTTTTTAACTGTGTATCACAGAACAGTTTGCTTTGAAGGGACCTTAAAGCTTATCTTGTTCCACCCCATGAGCAGGGACACCTTCCAGTATCCCAGGTTGCTCATAATTGGGGATTATTTATGTATTTTTTTCCAAAATAATCCTAAATACACTTTGATTTTGAGAAGTAGAATGGAAAAGCATAATTAATGTACATGTCAGCCCTTACTGACAGAGAAGGGGGCTGATCTCCTCCTCAGCCCCAGGCAGTGGATTTGTCTTTCTTAGTGCTTTGATGCTTCTTTCACAGGTGCTGACATTTATTTTATCTCCAGCCAGACACGGGGCAGGTGTTGACAGACCTTGAGTCCATCATGTGAAGTGGCCACCAAGCAGCTCTTTGCTGCTGTTACAAAACAGGATATGAATTTCTTCAGTCCTGGGGAATTAATCTCACTGGAAGACAGAAAGCAGCATCAGATATGTTTTTAAAACAACACAGATGTGCCCTACACATTAAAACTGGGCAGTATAAAACCATTCCCATTTGTCCTGTCGTTATCAGCCCATGTAAAAAGTCATTCCTGCTGTTTGTGAGCCATTTTTATTTACTGGAAGGCCAGAATGAGCTTTTTCTGAATCCTTCTCTTCTCCAGGCTGAGCAGTGCCAGCTCTCTCTGTCTCCACAACTGCCATTGCCCTGATGATAAATAACCTGCACTGCTCCTGTTTTGTACAGCCTTGTTCTCCCAAACATCTGTTGCTTAAAAGCCACACAGAAGTCAACTACAGATTTTTCTCTGCCATCCCCACTCGTTCAGAAACATTGGAGCTGCTGCTGCTGGCTCTGCCCTTTCCTTTTGCTCTCATTCAGAGAATTCGGGCTCCTGTGCCTTTTGCTTTGCAGCAAAATCTGGTGACCCAGATTAACTGATTTTCTCCCGGCCTTATCTTATTCCCACCTCATTTGGATAAAACACCCGCTGTTGTTAAGGGCATTGTATTTATCCTGCACCAAGATCAGGCTTTTGCTGAGAGCTGCAGGAACTTCCCAGGATTAGTCACAATTTTTTCTCCCCAAATAGAATCCTGGGGAATTTTCAGAATAAGCATTTTCACGCCTGGAAGTGTCCAAGGTGAGGTTGGACAGGGATTGGAGCAACCTGGGATAGTGGAAGGTGTCCCTGCCCATGGCAGGGGGTGGAACAAAATTATATTTAAGGTCCCTTCCAACCCAAACCATTCCATAATTCTGTGATATTAAGGAATTATTAGGCCTGGTAGTTTGTGCCTGTCTCCCAGTGTGGCCAAGGGAGGGACAGCAATGATTTCCATCCCACCACTGCAGCGTGGACACTCTGTTTAATTCAGTAGTTTCAAACCAAGCAGCCTTCAGCAAAAATCTACCACTTCATTGTTGAAGCTCAGCCCCCACATCCAGCTTTGACATTCAGATCCCTTAGCTTGCTCATTTAGCCAAGGAAGTGCTCTTTGCTCTCCAGGGGCCTTAAAATCGGCTATTTTCTTCTTTTTTCCTAATTTTTAAGGTTTTTTTTTAATTAACTGGCTCCATTTGCAGCTCTTCATGGGTGTTTTTTTCCCCTCAAGTTGCATTTACATCTCTGACCCAGTGATCTCCCACTTCCAGCCCTCCTCAAATATATATATTCTGCCCTAGCCAGAGGTTGTGCTTGTTTCCTTGCAGATTTGGATAAGGTTCATAGATAATTAGCGTGTTGCAGTCCCAATAATGAATTAATTATTCTATTTTCCCCTTTACCTCCTGTACAATAGTACAAAGATACCTCTTTACAGGCAGACCTTTGCTGCAGTCAGGTTTCTCAGTGTTTGCTTAGTTATTCTTTGCCTTTCCACCCCCCAGAGTATCTGCCATAATAAATACTGTATATGAGAGCAAATCCCTGCATGAATCTCAGGAAGAGCCCCAAGGATACAGAGGACTCTGACCTCAGACAGGTAAAATTTAGACGAACCAGTATGGGGCTTGGATTTGACTTTGACATCTCTCTTAAAGGCCCTTGTTATTGTCAGAGCGCATTATTAACTTGTTTTTTCCAATATTTTGTGTCTTCTTGCAGAAAAACACTTATTTTTCGGGAAAAAAAAAAGGTAACTAGGATTTAAAATGTTGATGATGAAAACTCCTGCAGCTGAATTGTTCCAGCCACAGGGTCACAGGGCACACGGAAGAAAGACTGAGCAATGTGTTAGTTTCAGCAAATGGTGTTTTACTGTCAGCTTCTGTGGAGAAAAGCAAACCTGAAGGAAGCTTTTCTGAGGCTGAGAACAATTAATAAAGGATATAGAGCTGGCATTAATTTCTCTGGAATGATAGGCACAATTCCCAGTAAATTGGCACGTTAAACATCCTTCCTTGCATTCTAAATTGGGCCTCATGTGAGGGCCTCACTTGGTTTGCATGGAGAGTTATTGGCTTTTATCAGATCATCTGAGATATTTGGAGAGTACAGAGAAGGGGTTTGGACACTCCTGTGTTTCTCTGGGTCTGAGGCACAGCAACTTCAAAGAGCAATTCCTCAAGTTTAAGATCAGTAGGTTGATCAAGAACTGAACGTAGCTTTTAATTTTGAAAGAACGTGTTTGATACCTGAGGGACAGAGGGATATCACCCAAGGGAGATTTAGAAAGAGAGAAATTGTGAAATAATTAATTCTCATCTCCATTAAAACGTTGCTGAGCACTTTCTTCCATGAGAGGTATGAAAATCCACTTTGATCCTGACAGAAATCAAGTGGAATATAAACCATTGGTGGTCGTGGGGGTGATCCCGTGATTAATTTCAGGAATGTGGTTTTTGATGTGTACTTATGTTGCCCAGAGAAGCTGGGGCTGCCCCTGGATCCTTGGAAGTGTCCAAGGATGGGGTTTGGAGCAACCTGGGATAGTGGGAGGGGGAGCAGGGTGTTGGAATGAGATCGTCTCTAAAATCCCTTCCAACCCAAACCCAAACTTCCAAGCCTGGCTTTTTTTTTTTTTTAACATAGTTGTTTTTTTCCTTTAGATTTAACTTTTTAATTTTACAAGTCAGAAGTTGCATGTCCTTTCCTATTCTACTTTGTCTTTCTTTTTAATATTGCTACTGATATTGGCATTCATTCAATTAACCCAAACTCAATTTGATCTTACTAGATCGATTTTTTTGTTAACTGAATGTAGCGCTAGAACAATATTTGTATAGCTAAGACAGCTCTGTGGGGACTCACTGGAATATCCATACAGTCTTCATGTAGTTTATCAGCACTGTCAGTTCTTCTTATCTAATTCTGACACTTACACGACCTCATTATTGAGAGATCTGAGCATTTCAGTCTTTTTTTCTTTTTTCTTGACAGCTTCTTTAAGAGATGGGGACATAATATTATCTCTCTTTTACAGTTGGCTGAAACCCATGGGATCAAGCCTGGATTTATGAATTTCTTTTCAGGAATGTCAGACCTGCTGTGTTTCTCTGACTCAGTTATTTAGGGACCACAAGGCAATTAAGAAGCAGATTCATAAAGGTAACTGGATTTTCCAAAGATTCAATAGTGAAACATCTACATGGAATTTGTTGGAAATAAGGCTATAAATCCTGTTAAAAATAAAGTGTATTTGGGAAATGTGATTTAAGCTTTTTGACTATTCAGGTTTTATAATACTGCAGAAAGAAGAACTGCACATTCTCTTAGGAATCTGGTCCTAACTGATTTCCACAGAATCATGTCTGTAATTACTTCGGAACTTCAACTTCTGCTCCACAAAAATTAAACAA
>VZRO01008015.1:617819-670996 GCA_013397915.1 Daphoenositta chrysoptera | reverse complement strand
AAAAAAAAAAAAAAGCATCTCTCTTGAGTTGTTTTCTTAAACTGTAATTTTGGGGAAAGCAGCAATGAGGGAACACACATGGATGAGAAGGGAGCCTTCATTACTATTTCTATTTTGAGATGTGGACATCCAGCCCTCCTCTCTTGTGCCTGTTTCACCCACGTGCAGCCGGGGCTCTTCAGTTCTGGATAAAACAGAAATAGGGTTTACAGCAGTGCCTGTCTCACCAGAGCCGTGGTTTTTTAACTATTTAAATCTGTTTATTGCTGACCCTGTGGTGGTCAGCACTCTTTTTCTCTGATATCTCACCCCAATCAGTATTTTTTTAGCCTGAAAATTCCTCTTTTTTGCTGTGTGTTTGCAGTAGCTGCAGAGTGAAGCACAAATGAAGTTTAAATGCCTCCTGTAAATCATCAGCATTTTGGGGTTAATGGTGGGGGTTTAATTTGGTCTTTTATTCCTAATAAGAAACTTTTCTACACATTACTCTTTTTTCACTCTGTTACAAAAATTGCTTAGGGGGAACCTTATAATTTTGAGAAAATTGGGCCTCTGCAGCTGCTGGAGCTGACAGTGTCTGACAAATCCTTTTCCTCTGGGGTTGTGTCAATTATGTTGTTACAGAACATGCTGAGCCTGGATCCATCCCGGGTTTTTTTGCTTTTTTTGACATGTCTCTAGGAGTTGTCATTTGCAATGATGGGTGAAACAGTTGCATTCAGGCAGCACTTTCTTTAGAAAGTTGTGCTTTTTGGAGAAAGGTCAGTGTTTAATTGCAGGTTGGAGCCATTGTAGCTTTTTTTTATGAAGCAACATAATAATGGGATTAAAGAGGCCTCTTAACATCTCTCACTCTTGGGGTTGCTGCATGAAATAAAGTTTCAGAAAGCTGTAATGTTTTTGGGTTTTTTTCCACTCTGAACAGACTTAGTTCTTTCAGTTTTGTGTTTCTTTTATTTTTTGTTTATTTTATTTTCCTGAATGTTTTTTTCTGACGTACTTAGGTGTTTTGCCATTTGGATTTCTGTAGCTGATAATATTCTGATTAAATGTATTCTGTGTAATATTCGGAGTATTCTGTGTTAATGCACAGGGCTTGATCCAATCAATACCTTTAATTTCATTGGGCTTCCTTTATGTTTTTGGGGTTTTTTGGGGGGAGGAAGGAGAGTCTGGGATCAAAAATATCCATCCGTTTTTAAATCACAAGTCACAGTTTCAGCCTAGCAAACTCTTCAGCACCAGGGCAGATTTGATTATCCAAGCAGTTTAATTATGACATTTTTAACAAGGTTTTGGCCATGTATTTGAGTCAATTCCTGGATTTGTTCACATGGATTAGCACAAGGCATTGGTGATTTTCAAGAAGCAGTTTGGACACTTCCCTGAAGGGAGGGAATGGATTTATCCCAATGCCTGTGGAGAGAGCAGTCCCTGCCCCATTTTTGGGACAGTACAGATGGAGCCACCGAGTCTGAGATGCAGCAGCTCAACACAGGCTCCAGAGACCTCAAGAGAAGAGGAAATTTTAGGATTGATGATTTCTCTCTCCTGCCTTCAGCCTGTCACAGATGTCTCCACCAAGGCTGCTCGTGTTGACTTCCCAGTCAATGGGGAGAACAGGGCACTTTTTCCATCCTTTACTGACTTATTTTGAATTTCCACAGTAGGATGAGAGAAAAAACGTGTGAAAAGTTCTATAGCTCAGAAGAGAGTTGGAAGGGACCCATCAGAGGTGCTGCAGTGGAGTCTCACACTTCCCACCGAGGGTCTGGAGTTGTTTGTGTGACACAAATTGCACCCAAAAAGTTTGTTTCTTAACACCATTTGGGAAGTAAGAGGAACTTTGGGAATTGCGACTGTTTCTGGTGCTGCCTATTGCTTGGAATTGAAACTGTTGTGTTTAAGAAAGCTATTTCTTCAAAAGCTGCTCCATTTAAAAAGTCAATTAATTTGGATTTGGAAGAAGTAAGGACACCCACCTTTGTTAAAGGGAATCTCTGAGTCTCTGCATTAAGTTTAGAATCAGTCTAAGGTATTTTATTCCTTCTGCAGCTCTGATATAATTGCTATAAAACATACACAGAGCTGTATCCCAGGACACCAGAGTGAAGACAGTTCTCCAACAAATCCTCAGGAAAGCAAATAAAAATTCTTGCAAAATGTGCTGTTGTTGGATACAATCCTACACTGCAGTTATTTGTCATCTCTGTGTGCAATCCCATTATTCCTGTGTCCTTCTCAGTTCACTGAGAATTAGAATTTCCTTAGGTTGCTCCCTTTGAAATTCCTGTTACGTGCAGAAATACTAAATTCAAAATCCGATTTCTTGGCATCTTTTCTAACCATCACTGTGAGAGCTCTGCAGCTTCTCATGATGCTTCCAATTTCTTGTCTCTATCTGTATCTCCTCTTTGCTTTCTCACCTGCTTTGGGACTGCATTATGGCACTGAAACTTCCTCAAAACATTGAAGGTGTTAAAGGAGAATAGCTCTGCTTTGATATTGGTTTGGAAATGTTAAAGTGGTTCCTGAGGTAAAAAAAATCAGTGATTTTCATATACAGAATTTTGCATCCTTGGTCCAAGGAAAAAAATACAAAAATGAAATGCTCCTACTTACAGCTAATATTTGGAATGATAAAGCATGACAAATCCGTGAGAAAACTGAATGTCACTCTCATCTCAAATTCTGTCAATCAAACAAAAAGCCAGATGCTTCTGAAAAGCAGCGTTTTTTGGTCCTGTTTCTGTGGATAAAGAAATTTCCATCCTAAAAGTAACAGTCCAGGACTCTTGAGGAGTTTCATAGGAATTTTTCTTGGGTTACAGCAATTTTTCCCATGCCATTTGCCACATTGCCAGCCTTGGTGAGCCTGATTCTCTGTTTTCCTTCTGGTTTTAAACCTTCATCAGGAAAGGCTTTTAACACAAAGACCACTTCAGCTCCCCTGTTACCTCACCGAGGACACCATCTGCACAACAAATGATCCCAAGAATTTTATAAAGCTCCCATCCTGCTGTGGATTGGGATGCAAAGCTGGGAAAGTTTAATTCAGGAAGAAGAAAATGTGCCTATAACCATGTGAGCACACACCCTTCAGATCTCTGGGGACACCCATAAAGGGGGGATATTTGGGCTGGATTATCCACTTAATCCCATAATCAGTGATGCACATCCTCTCTCCTGATGCTCGTTCACAGGCATCTGTTGGAGTTCTGGAACACAGGACATTGCAAAGGAGGAATTAGAAGAAACAAAGTAAAAAATATTTTTTTTTCCCCACAGTCATGTTTATTACAGAGTAGATAAACAGATCTAGGTTGTCCCATAATTGCCACAAACTTGCACCCACAGAGAACTGGGCCCTGCAGGGAAATAATTCCATTTTACCAATTTGTCTGACAATATTTGCAGATTATAAAAGCAAGATTAAAATATCATATCAATGATATAAGATAGGAAATTACACATTAATTGAATGGACCAAAAAGGGCTTGAAATTTCAAGTAAAACTGGGTAATTTATAGCCCACCTCTCTGGTGCAGGTAATTTATAAATCTGTGTTGGGTATTGGCTCATGGTAACCCTGTTTGCTTCCTGGGATCCATCAGTGCAAGATAATTCCAGGTGTGGTTGAGGAAAGTCCTGTTTTTCTCCAAGTTTACTCTAAGCAGAGTTAAAATTCAGGTTCTCCCTTCTCCTTGGGACAGGTTTTTCCCAGTAAATCCCAGTAAATGTTCATGAACTCCTTAATTCCTGCTGGCAACCTCAGTCTTCAAGTTCTGAGCATTTTAGGATGTGGTCATTGGAGATTTTAACGTGCTCTATAAACACCCATCATTTATAGATCTAGTGAGGGAAGCTCTTTGATGAAGTAAATTTGATTTAAATGTTGCTGGTGAGATTCCTCTCATTTGGCTTTAGGGATCTGCAGCTGGTGGCTCAGCTGTTCCCCCTGGGAAACTCAGGGAGAGAAAGGAGCACTTCCAGGGTGCTTCATGGTGGCCTTTTGGATGCTCTGCTCAAGTGAATTGTGCCAGAGACTTCACTGATGGCGCTGATTCCATCTCTCATGAAGGGAGCGCAGGGTCAAAAATTAACTTTACTTGTATTTAGTCAAATGCTTTTACCTTTTAATTCTTCATGTCTATGAAAAAATGAAGGGAAAGGATGATGC
Source organism: Daphoenositta chrysoptera (assembly GCA_013397915.1). Classification (NCBI taxonomy): domain Eukaryota; kingdom Metazoa; phylum Chordata; class Aves; order Passeriformes; genus Daphoenositta; species Daphoenositta chrysoptera. The sequence goes on along the minus strand of VZRO01008015.1, from coordinate 666,816 downwards.
TGCTGTATCCATGTCCATGGACACGTTGATTCAACCACCTCGGATTTCAGGGAACACAATTTCAGCCCTTTTCACTCAGAATTTGACTTCAGTTTTGCTTCCCAAGTGAATGCTATGATTATTAGGCTGGAAGCGACTCTCTAGGGTGAGCTTTTGCTAAGAAAATTCAGCCTGCATCTTGAAAACTCTATATTTTTTTTGGTGTGGAAATAGTTTAATATCATTCTGCCTTTACCAAAAGAGATGTCTGGCAGGGCATGGGGGACCCTGGTTGTCCTACTGAGTAATTGCTTTTATAAAGCTCCAATAGAGATATTCTGAGTATTTATCTAAGCATTAGGCTGGTGTATCTTTGGAAACCATGGGGAAAAAAGTTCTGTTGTTGTTCCATTCAAGATTTTTATTTTGCTTCAGTGCTGGAAATGTCTCAGACTCTGGGCTGTCAGGGAGCTGATGTTTATTGTTTTATAGATCAGAAATAATGTATGAGCAATAGAACTCCCCAAGTTACAGCTGCTGGTATTTTTTTGGCTGATATTTGCTCTGCAGAAAACTTAGAGCCAGACCTTGACTAACCACTTACTGGTGTTTCTCTATTTAATTCTTAATTCCCTTTGCAAATTGACATGACCATTTAGCCTGTTAATTGATTCTTTCCTACATCAGTTACTGCTTAAACCAATGTTTATGTAGCAACACTGAGTCAGCCAGGCTTCGTTTAGAGCTGAAATGTTTGTTTAATCGAAGGTTTTTCTGTGTTTTTTTAATTTAATAGTTCTATTTTACATATTTAAAGAAATAATAAAAGCTCCATGTGGCCTCTTCTCCATCACTTATTTTGTGCACCTAACCTTGCCTTAGAAAAGTTCCTCACTGAAGAGTTGTTTCCTTGGAAAGCCAAATTGATGCCCACAGATGTGACAGATGGTAAGGAAAAAACCATTCCTTGAGAAACTTGGGAAATATTGCTTGGAATCAGACTGTGCTGATCCTTGTGGGTGCCTTTCAATCATATTCTGTGATTCCTATTTCTCAGGAATTACTGGCTAATTAGTGAACTAAAACCCCAAATTAATCCCTGTACTTAGCAAGTAGATGTTGCATAATCCAAAAATAAAAAGATCTGATTGGTAATAATTCAGTGTTTTGAGAAAGGAAGACAAGGGAGAAGGGGATATAAGAGATTTATTATTCCTTATCAAGCTTGCAGCCTAATTTTACTGATCAGATGTTGCAAATCATTTGATGGCAGTTTCTGCTCTTAAATGAGTACCAGACATTAGGAACTTAATAATGATGTATTTCTGAGTACCTGGGATTAGAAAGTTTCCCCAGAATTTATGATAACAACAATCTGGAAGAAAATGAGCATGGCTCCATCTGATAGGTTTTGTGCCTCACTGCTGATATCAAGAATAGAACAGGGGTTCCAGATATTTAAAAAACTTAACACAGCTGTTTTTAAGGCATATCTGTGCTCTAATCCTTACAGGCAGCTGAGTTTGATGGTTGTCACTCCAGTGCCCAGAGGAAAAAGGAAATCAGATGTCACAAAACAGCCCAGGGAATCCACCCCTCTGCCTAAGCCAGCGTGGCCAAATGTGAGCTGTAATTAACTCCAGCTCCCAGAAATCCTCAGAGCCTGAGGCAGTAAAACACCTCATCGCTGGGACTCCCAATCAGTGGTTCTTTTCCTCTGCAATTGAAGTTTTGTTCCGTGGCCACTCCGCTCACCTGGCCCATTGGAGGGAAAAGTGGTTTAAAACCCCTCTGAGAGGATGTCGGGGCTCCTTTGGCCCTGTGCTTGCAGAGTGTCAAATGAGCCATTTCCATTCCTCTGCACAATCAGCCTGGAGAGGAGAAACGTCCATTCGGGATAAGGCACCTCCTGATTTCTCCCAGCTGCCCCATGATGGAAACAAACTTGGAAATTGCTGGGCATTAAATCCAGATTGCCAGAGTGGGTGATGTCAGGGAACAGCCAGCATCATTTCCTCAGCAATGACCCCCTTCTCCTAGGGGGTGTGGGAATGAAGCTGTGGGGCCAATTTAATCCTTGCCGAGCTCTGACTTTATCAGCCTGCACGTTATTATCCCTTCCTCTGCTGCCTCGAGCCTGCATTTTGGGCTTGTCACTCCAGCAAGGACCTGGAGGGATTTTATTAAACCTTGGGCTGCTGCCAGGCTTCCCACTGAGCTGGGAAAGCACAGCCAGGTCGGGTTTTGAGTTTCCCTTCCCTCTGCAGGTGTAGGGGCAGGCTCTGAGGTAGCTGAAGATTCCTTGTCCAGTGGTCCCGGATGGGTCCCTTTTGTTAGGGATTGGATTCCAGTCTTGCAGCAGGGATTGGATTCCAATTTGAAATACGGCTTCTAATCCCCACATTTTGAACTCAGAAAATTGTTTTCTTTTGGCAGCAACTTGTTGAATGTTACGAAGCCAAGCTGTGCAGCTCTCTTGGTGCTGCTGGTTTCCATCAGCTTTTCCTGGTGGAAAACACCTGCTCCAGCTGTTCTTGTTGGCCATGCCCTCACTTACCTCCCTTTCCTGCCATTTCCTTTTTCTGCTCCACGCCTCCTAGATGGACCCCACTCTGTGGCTGTGGTGATACTTTAAATACAGAAACTTTGCTAATCGTTAATATTTCAGGTAATAGAAGAAGACTTAAACCATCTCTCAGCTCACAGGAAACTCTTCAACCACTTCTTCCTGTCCTACTTATCTTGAAAGAAGATTCTCACACAAACTTATCTGCTTTCATTCTGTATTTTATAGACTTTGAATCCAACCCTTATCACAGAATCCTTTAGGCCTGAGATCGAGTCCACCTTTTGACTGCTCCCCACCTTGTCACCCACCCCAGAGCACTGAGTGCTACGTCCAGTTAATTCTTGAACTCCTCCAGGGATGGGGACTCCAAACCTTCCTCACAGCCCATTCCAAGGTTTAACAACCCTTTCCATGAAGAAATTCCCGCTGATGTACAAAATTTCTCCTAATTTCTGTCCATTATGCTTTACAAGAGACAGCAAACCGTCACCTCGAGCACCTGTAGATGATGATAACTGCTTTGAATTTCTAAATGTTATTGTGAAAAGCTCGTTTCAACAGAAATACCTCTCAAAACCCTGAAATAGTTTTACTTCTGGCCAATGTTTTCCCGTCATTTCCTTCAGTGAATCTCATTCATTACACCAGATAAGAGAATTCCCCTCTTTGTAAACTGTCCACTTGTAAATCCCCATCCTTTATGTGAATTACATCCCTAGTGCAGTGTTATTTTGAAATAGCTTGTTGGGACTGAAGTATGGTGCAAGAATTGTTACAGACAGACTGGTTTTTTTTTAAATTGTTCGTTTAGCAGTCTGATTAAAGGGGTTTTTTTAAAAAAATAAACTTTTAGCACTGGATCACACAACTTTGGTTGATTCTGCAGAGGTTCTATGGATTGTTGGGAGTGTGTGACCCAAGTTCTGCAGAGCACAGGTGAATGGCGCAGGTGAAGACTCCTGCTCTGACAACCCCAGCTGAGACCAGTGTTTAATGTTGCATGAAACTGATCCAAATTACTTTTATTTGTACAGTAAAGAAAAAAAAAAACAGATTTTTTTTTGCATGTCCAGCTGATGCTTTGATTGGCTGCCTAGAAACAGAGACTGGACAGGAATAAGGGAATAAAGGTGGGTATTTATTTGAAAAGCTTTCAAAGGTGCACCCTGGGAGCCAAAGGCTGCATCCAAAAATGGACCCCAAGATGGACCCCGAGTCACGAGTTCCCCACACCTTTATAGGTTTGGTCCATTTGCATATCAGCATAAATTTGCCAATTAAAAATTTAGCTAATGATGTAATTTCCCCAAGCTCACCCCCCTTCCAAGATGTTGGTTTACACATTTTGGGCCCAGGACAGCCTGGGTGTCCTTGGAGAGCAGGCCCAGAGAGGTTTGTTATGTCCAGAGAACAGAAGTGAGCAGGCTGCAAGAAACTTCAGAGTTACACACCAGGCAGTATAGGATTTGAAAATATAAGAGTTAAAACCTAAGGCATCATTGATGGAAAGAATATATCCCTTTTACTGGAATATTATTTTATTCCGTATTTGGTCCCATTTCCAAACAGGAATTGCAGTTCCCTCCTGGTATAAACCAAGAATCACTCCCCCAAACACACTCAGATATGTCAGTTAAGGACACCACTTTTCCTCTGAGTTTTACATTTTTATCCCTCCCTCACACCAATCTAAACCAGCTCCAGTCTATCAGTGTTAATGGGGTTGTGCCTGATTTATAATGTTGTGTCACCAAATTCAAACTGGAAACCCATGAAACTTGTAATTATTGATACATAATAATACATAAAACTTGTAATTAATAATTTGAACACGCGGTAATCAATGTAAGCTACTTTTGTGCAAGTTATTTTACTTAGAGAAATAGATCAGCGTGAATGAACCTTGTATTTCTTCAAGACAAAAATGACTGCGAGCTCTTTGCTGTGTGCTCATGGCACTGAATGGTTCTACAACATTTCTGAACGTTCTTTAACATTGTTTTTATTCAGATTTTTCTACCTTTTGCAATCCACAGTAATTCATTTAAAATGTCACCAAGCTGAGTAATTCAAACATGTAATTCCAGCTTCCTCGGCATTGACCTTTCAGCCTCACTCTCCTATTTTTGGCATCCTCTCTGAGACAACAGACACACCTGATTGACTGCAAATGTTTGAAGAGAAAAATAAGATTTGAGATCAAATACAGCAAGACAAGGAATTGTGTTTGGACTTTGTTCTTCAGCTGTGATAACCTTTTTTGTCAGACCACCTCCACCCAAGTCATGGAGGCACCAAATCCCCGTTTCTTCTCAAGAAGTTGCACTGGGTGCTTTCTTTTCCTTCCTCGAAGGACAGAAGCTTCCCAGTCCCATTTCTGAGCTGTTGTTGGAACAACTGCTGTGGGTTTGCTCTGATAATTCCACTTCTCAATTCCCAGCTGTAACTTTTGTTTTTCCTGTAATCCTTTTCACCAGTAGCCAAAGCACTTTTGATTTATCCCTGGCCCTCCTCAAATGGACAGTGGGGAAATGCCAACAATTGTTCTGGAGACTCTTTGCGTGCCATGGTGCTTCATAAATGACATTAAAAATGTCAACTTTCCAATGTTTAACCCAAAATTGTGGTCTACTGTATCAAAAGAGAAGGATTGGGTAGTTCTAAATCTCCCAGATACTTTGTCTGGCTCTAAAATTTCACATTTATTCAGGATTCAGTCTCCAGGTGAATCTCCCAGTGCTTCCACCACCCCTACCTGAGCACAAGAGGGTTCCAAAGCTACTTTTTCCTGTGTTTAATCTCCTTGTTATGTATAAAACAAAACTAAAACATCTCTTTCAAAACTTGACTGCTTTTCTTTTCTTTTCTTTTCTTTTCTTTTCTTTTCTTTTCTTTTCTTTTCTTTTCTTTTTTCTTTTCTTTTCTTTTCTTTTCCCTTTCCTTTCCTTTCCTTTCCCAGTGCACTCAGCCTCGCCCAGGTGCTTACAGTTTAACCACTGGCAGAAATTATCAAGAACAGAAAAGATAAAAGCTCAAGGCCTTTTTGTGTTTCCAGACAGATTTAGGACATGCTCGTGTTACTTCTGATGGCTGCAGGGTTTTCTGCAAAGCAGGTGGTGTTTGGTTATGGAAAAGGAAAAAAAAATGATTCCCACAAATGCAGAGGAACCCAAACAACCTGAGCAGATAAATGAGCCTCAGCTGCTCCCAGGGCTGTGCCAGGAGAACCCTGGCCCTAACCCTAAATAAATAAATTTTGGAACCTTGATTTGGGGGTGAAACATCACCAGGAGTTAATGGGAGAGGGCATGGAAGGCCTGACAGAAAGGGGTTTGGGAATCAGGAAGGGTTGTAGGGGAAAAGCATCATGGGATGGTAAAAAAATCCCCTATGAGATGGCTAAGGGAAGGAACAAAGGCAGGGAAATGGAATTATGGAGGAGGATAGGGGAGGAACAAGAATGGGCAAGTAGAGAGAGGAGGGGAAATGACCACCTGTGGACAGGGGATGGTCAAAGTGCTTGCCTTCCCTGACTGGGGCAGTCTGTCCTGTTTCCTCATTAATCTCAATTTTTAATCACTTTCCTGGGTGAGGGGCTCCCTCTCCTGAGTGCAAACCCATCTGTGCAGCAACTGGAGTCACACCACGGCTCGGAGAGCTTCTGGTGGTGGCACTCAGAGGAAGCCATGGGTGGGGAGGGGTCTCTGTGAGAGCACTGCTGAACACCAAAGCAGAGCAGCCAGGGAGGAAGGAACGTGCATTGGGAGCCAGGAATTAGGATGGGGAGAAGCCCTGGCCAAGCTCTGGAGAGATGCAAACCTGGGGATTTGGCTCCTGCAGGGATGAGCTGTTGTATTTCTGGAGTGATCCACAAGAGTCTGTGCCTCATAGTAGTGAGGGACAACAGGCAGAAAGAAGTTTTAAACTGGATTAGAATATTAAATTTGAGAATACAAATACTGGAAGATTAAAATAAACCCTTAGTACATTATTTTACCCTTCTTCTCTGCCACCTGGTACTTTTTTTTCCTATTTTCTTGAGGAGACACTCATAAAATGAATGTTTCAATAAACAGCAAAAGCTCACTTGGTAATTGTTATGAACATTTTCATTAAACTGCCCCCATCTCAACAACCCTGGCGTGATTGCTCCAAAATGAATTACCTTTTCAAAATTAGTTCTGCCAAAAGCTAAATATACCCCTATGAAAATCAGCATAAAAATTGGTCTTAGATGGGATTTTTGTATGGTTTGAATACTGTTGTGATGAGTAATTTTGGGACAATGTGTCCCGTTTGGATCTGCAATATAATTATAAACACAGGTTGTGCTAACAAAGGTAAACAATTGGCAGTGCAGGGAAGCAATTCCCAATCAGCTCCTCAAATCCACCCCTTAATTTCACGTATTGCTGGTCTGCATTAATTGGCACTTTACTGAGACAGGGGAAAAGCCATGCAAGTGGCAAACTCCTAGGTAAGAATATTTTTGTACAATTCAACAAAATTCAGGTGCTGCAGAAAGCAAGAGGAAATAAATCTACAAATCCTGTGGGAACTCGGGACCAGGAATCAGGATGAGAGCCCTGTTATTATTTTTATTATTACTTTCTTTAGCAGTAAGTGCACAGGCATTTACAGCTCGAGCTAGAGGAAACATTTACAGGCTTAAGTGCAGTAAATGTGGTTTGTTCCCTGTGTTTCAGGAGTAATTTTCCTTCACACAGGCACTCCTTTGAAGTGTATATTGTATAAATTGCATATACATGTATTGCTATAAGGTGAATAATGCAGTTAGCAGCAGGTGGATGGAGACACAGAAACCTTGTCTAGACATTCCCAAACTGTATTTCCACTTTTGAATTCAGCAAATGATAACAAGTGAATTTGACTCAATTAGGTTAAAAAGTAATGTCTGAGTTGAGCAAATCTGGGACTATCAAAAGACCCAAAATAAACAAAGAATGCAACTTCTTTGGTATTTCAGTGGGACTTGGAGAGGCTGAAATTCCCAGAACCTATAAATGAGCAAATATATGTTCCCCACACCTTCACTCCACATTGGAGTCATCTGTTTTGTTATTTAATGTTGAGAAATGTACTAACAGGGCTGCCTTTGCCTGCAAAATTATCCACTATATCATGGGTATTTTTGTTGAGGAAATTCTCTCCCTGGTTTATTTGTTTTAAGCTGTAGATGATGAGGGTTCTTTCCATTCCTAAAATAAGGGAAGATGAACTAGCAGGCAGTACAATTCTGTTAGATATTCATGTAGGCAGGTAAATTTTGAGTCCTGGGAGTCTTCAATTTTTGAAAGAGTTTTTCCAGCTCTGGAGATGAAAAAGAGTGAAGCTTGTTAAAACAGAGCATGTTTGATAACAATATTTAATTACCTCGAAGATGAACACCTTGTATTCTACAGTTTCATGCACGTTACAGGTTCTTGTTTTCTTTGATTCCATAGAATTCACTGTTAAAACACCAAAGTTTGATGAGCAGGAAATAATATAGAATTCCTAAATGTCTGTGTTGACAAATCTCTTTCTTTTCAAAGGCATCTTTTCAAAACTCTTTTCAGCTGAACTGCTTGATTGGAAGAGGATCAATTCCTCCCCAGGTCTAATCAGTTTTTAACAAAAAAAAAGAAAAAACAGTTAGGGATGTGTGAATTTATGAGAGGATTTCTTTTCTAGAGACACTCCGTGGCAGCAGGATCTCATTGGAATCCCACACCACGGCAGAGAAAGAACTGAAATATTAATAAAGCCTGGAACTGATGCTGCACTTTTCACTTCCCAAGCACTTGGCAGGCGTCACAGATAATTGAATTCCTAATTCTGCTGGGGAGTCAGAGGGTGAAGGTTGTTGTGCTGGGGACATGTGAGGGGATAGGAATAAGAGATTTGGGGAATCTTCCTTCTGATTTAGGAGCCCCAAGCCTGAACTTGCAGCACCATGTCCCTCCTTGTCCCAGGAGTCAACTGGGAAGGAAATTGAACCAGAGGACATTTCTTTTCTCTCTTTATTCTGCCGTTGGCTGGTTGGACAGTGGGTAGAACATGGGGTGTGTTTCTCTCCCTGTCCACCTCCCCTGTCTTCCACACTTCATCCATAAGGGCACACAAAGTTGTCCCTTGGATCTCCGTGGAAAAGACAAATCCAACAAAAAACTCCTACAAAAATTGCCACAAAATCCCCAAAAACCCAAAAGCAAAACAAAAAGCCAATGAAACCCCCAACCAACAAAAACAAACAAAAAATCCCCAAAACCAACCAACCAACCAAAAAAACAAACCAAAGCAAAACAAATCCAAACCAACACCAACCAAGCAAACAAAAAACCAGAAAAAAAACCCCAAAAAACCAAACAAAAAAAAACCCCAACCAAAACTAAACAGCCCCCTGCTGATTCATTCCAAGGAAACAATAACCCACTCCAATTTATTCTAAGTTTTATCATTTGTTGTGGAAACGTGTGAATGTCCTTGGATACTAAGAAATGACCTGTCATGAGATGTCTGCAGAAAGCAGGAGATTTGCTCATTTATTTTGAGAATTAATGACTGAGTTACCATAATTTATTGGGGTGGCTCTAGAAAACTGAGGAGTTTACTCAGATTCTTTCACAGTGTTTGAATCGTGTGACATCTTCTCCAGCAAGGTGCTTTCCTGACTTGTCCTTTGTGTCCGTCTCTTTTAAATACTAAACTTAAATAAATAAATAAATAAAAGGAAGTTAAATTTTAGGATCTTGAAGATTGTGACGTCAGACTCTGGGATTTTGAAGAAAGATCTTTTGTTGCTGATTTTTTTCTTTACTTTTGTTGCAAATTATATGAATAATACAAATATTGAAAGAAGCTGACCTAAAACAAATATTCAGTAATCAAGGCCCAAAGCAGAGGCGCCTCACATCTTCTTACATTCCCTTTTGGACTCTGTTGCCCTGTTTTATGTGCTCAAACCCAGTCTATCAAGCTGAATAATTTGAGCTTTTTGATTGACAGACTTTTCCACATCAGATTTTATTTCAGTTCATATTTTCATATTTGGCAGTATTATCACGCCAACAGGAGAGAAAGAATTTCACTTTCAGCCATGCTTCAATGCTGCTGAATCAGAACAGCCAAAAAATACCTTCAAGCCCATCTGTCCAAGGAGAAAAAGAATCAATTTGAAGCTTATTTGTGCACAAACTGTAAATCATTGAGTTATAGGCAACAGAGTATCAGCTTCAGAAACGTTACTTCATTATCAGCAGCTTCCATTTTTTCAACAACCACTAAAAATGTAGCAATTTAAAGAAGAATGGGTTTGGGGGAGCTTTTGTAAATAAGTTCTGGTATTTTTGTTCTTAATACTCCCTTGTTAACACTTTAGGTTTTTATCACACTCCAGTACTTATTAAGTTTCTCTCTCCAATAGTAAAAGTCAAAAGTTTTGTTGTTTGGTTTTCTGGGTGTTTTTTTTTTCCCTTTAAAAGTTCCTGTTTCATCTTATTTCATTATTTCAGAAACTGATGCCTTAAGAAACACAAAGCTCTCGAGCCCTGAGGAAACCTTTTGATTCCATCCCAAAAGCAGGAGCGTGTCAGGCTCTGGTTTGATCTCTTGTGGTGTCTTCAGTTCCAGAATCAGACTTTGCTTCCCAAGGCCCAGAAGAAGAGCCAAGACCCCTCTAACAAGGGAGTGGGGGATGTCAGTGGGGCAGAGCTCGGTCCAGGGGTCCCAACGTGGCTTTGCAGCAAAGAATTGGTTCAGGGGGGGCCTGGGGACTGCCCTGGACGTCAGCGACCCCTCCGTGACATCAGCTCGTGTTCATCAGCACAATTCCCGATTTCCCTCACCTTCCAGCCAGCAGCCACACAGCAAACCCAGCTCTTCAAATGCTTCCCCAGCTCACCTCCTCAATCTCTGCATTAAAGCAGGATGCTGTGGAAACATTCCTTTTCTCCACTTCAGGGGAAGCTCAGAGCCCTCTGCAAAATACTTTTCCAGCCTCATAAAATACCCCGCTGAAATAACAGAGAAATAAATGATGCAAGCCCTGAAGACAAGCACGGGTGTATTTTCACGAGAGATTCTTTACTAAATAGAGTTTTGAAACCTTAAAAAAAATGGTTTATTAAAATGAACTTATGCTGTCTAAAATTTAAATCAGTTTTAAAGCACACTATTCCCAAGATGTAGCTGACTTGAAGACTGATCTCCATGGCTCCAGTGAGTAGGAGGAGGGGAAAGCTGCAGTCTGGGAACCTTCTTACATATTTAAGAAACATAACTGCTGTCGCATTAAGCCTTTAAACAGTTCAGTGTTGATTTTCCAAGTATTCTGTATCTTACTTTACCAGGTATTTATGTACCCAGGAGAAGCAAACAATTTTCAGACCTAGGATGTTGTGAAATGTATTTATGCTCATTTATTCTTGCTATACATCATTGGAAAAAAACACAAAAAAGCCTTGACAGAAAGATTTGCATTGCCAGGAGAAGCCCAGTGGATACTAATGACACCATATTTTAGGTACAGAGGAAAAGAAACTTCCAAACTGAAGAAATGACTGTATATTGTTTTTACAATTGAGTTTACCCCTACTTTATTGAAATTCATAACTCAATAAAGGATGCAGTGAGCTTGAAATATTAAAATGGAATGGTTTGTGTTTGAAAAATTATAGTTTGTTATTTTATTTACTTGGATTAATTAATCAACATGACCAACACCACCACATACACTTCCAATAGCTGTGTGAAGACATTTCATTTTTAAATAATACGGGGTGCTGTGTGTTTTTTCAGCTTTCACATTGGCATTAATAAAACTCCTCCCGGCCATGCTGGATTATGTTTTATATGCTTTGGTGTAAGGAGACAAAAACAGCCTTGATAAGCAAACAGCAAAAGTGAAATACAGTGTATTTAAAAGATAAAAATGAACCTTTGGCACGATGGATTATAAATGGCCATGGAGCCCACATGGATTTCTCCATCAGCTCTTCCACTGTTTCTTCAAATAGTAATTGCTAAAAATTTCATATAGATGGACTTCATCTGCCCACGTGTGGCTTGTATTGTGTCTTGGTCTGTGGAGTGGCAAGGTAGAGGAAATAGGGGTAGAAACAGGTGCTAGGACTACCAGCCCCTTCTTCCCTCCCACTCTAAAGGATGGAGTCTTCAGAGAAACTCCTTTCATCCTGAAATAGAAGTTTTGCACAGATGCTCAAAGGCTTAATGTTTGTTAAAATGGAAAAAAAAGTTTTTTAGGATCTTTTATATCCCAATGTTTGTGTGTGAAATCAAATCTCTCAAGCTGCACTATTGGCTTTGGTCACAGGGGTCTCCATTGAAAGAGAACTTCAGATAAATCTGGCGAGGCTTCCCAAACTTTTGAGTTCACATTCTTTAATCCAGCTGCTCCATGGTCCCGTGTGAACACTCCATCAGATCCACAACCCATCTTTATCAATAATATCAATAACATGTGAAAACCCTGCTGAAACTCTCAGCCACCTCTACAAGGCTGTCCTACATGAATATCTCTGCACCCACTGGAAAGTCTGCATTTTGTGTTTGCAGACATCTCTGCACACTTCAATAACTTCAGCACAAGGGATTGCCCTGAGATCACCGAGTCACTTGTCCCGGGGTGCTCATCAGCACATTTAACCACACGAATTGACCTGGGCTGCAGAGGATTTGTCTGGGGGAATCTCCAGAAGTGTTTGAAATCCCCACCTGGGGAGCCCCTGTGAAGCACTCGGTTCAAAGGTCGATGGTTCAGTCAGTCCATTAGTTACAGTTTTGTGCAGTGCCTCAAACCAAAGCAGACACCAAATCCATTTTCTCGTCTGTGCAGACAAGGAGCTGCACAGCCCCCGGGACAGCCAGGAATTCACAGCTAAAATGCAAGAACAGACACGACCCTGATGCAGCTGCACCACAGTTTGTAAAGAACAAATTTTATTTTCACAGCTCCAATCGTTTGCAGCTGAAGTCCCAGAGGTCTTGAATCCAGAAGGTGCTTCTTTCTCACCACATATTCTCGAGAGTCCAGAATCACTGCTGAGCTCAGAGGGATCCACTGGGTACCTCTCCCCCCGGTCTGAGTCCCAGACTCGGTGACACTCGGGACTGGGGCTCTGCTGTCTCCTGACAACCCTGAAGCTTTTGCAGGTGTGCTCTCATTTTTGCCTCAACTTTTACTCCAGCATTAAATATATATTCTCTGTATTTCAGTAAATCAAAAAAGGTTTTACTATTTTTGTTATAGCTGAAAAAAATCTCGCCTTCCTGGGCTCTTTATTGTTCACTTTATTTATTCAGAACTGTGTTTCAAACAAGTTTATTTTTATCACACTGAACTGTGTATGCATTCAAGCTTTAAAAGGAGTAATTACTGCTCAACTTCAAGTCTCAAAAAAGTTCTGATTCAGACATTGCACAGTTCTGAAAGATGAGTTTTCTCTTTGCAAAATGCCACTCACATTAATGACTGATTTTGCTCATTTTTCTGTCTTTAATACATTTGTCATTCCTACCAATTAATCTCTATTTTCTTTCATTAGAGACCAGCCTTCAAAAGTGCTGGTAATTCAGCCAATGTTTACATTGGAAATTTGAGGATTAAAGAGAAAAAAGATGATTTTTAGTGAATGCATTGGCAGAATGGGAACATAGAGCTGTTATTAAAATTGATATTACTTAATGTAATACCACTGGGATTTGCTGAGACTGTTTGTTCAGGAAAAAAAAATAAGAAAAATAATAAGAAAAAGAGTTATTCAAAGCCCAGTAATCTCCCTGAGGTGTGTTGTAATGGAAAAGAGAGATTTTTTTTTAAATCTCTGCATGAATTTGATTTCTGTCCTGCAGACCTCCAAAATCCAAGTCGGACCACATACCTAAAATTTTGTCTTGCTAGAAATTCAAGCAGTGTTCAGTGTTCTGTAGGATGGGAGAACATCCTGAAATAAAACTTAGAAATATACCCAGGATCTTTTCATTCTCCTTTCCAATGCTACTTATTCCAGGCCCAAATAACACCCAGATTGGAGACCATCCCAGCATCCCAAATACACAAATCCAATCCCAGCATCCCAAACACCACAGGTACAGCACAAGGAGTTCTATGCATTAATTCAGCACCCTGGGACAGTGGGAGCTGTCCCTGACCATGGCAGGGGTTTGGAACGAGATGAGCTTTAAAGTCCCTTCCTACCCAAACCATTCTGTGATTCTGGGATTTATGAACTGGAAAATATCAGTTGAGGAAGTGAAATCATTGTAAAAAGTTAATTTTGCTTTGTCATTGTAATTCAGTTCAAAGAAGAAAAATAACGAAAAGTTTTCTGTAAAAAAAGCTCAGTTTTGGTGCCTATTACAATCACTTATGTTTGTGTTTGGATCAACTAATCTCACTCTAAAACAGTGCCTAAAACTCTCCTCAAACCATCCTGGTTTAATAAACATATTAACCCTTTTTACCAATTCATTGCCAGCTCAGTATTAACCCTCTTCACTTTTGGGTGTCAGATAGTGACAGAGAATTTAAAACATTTAAAGAAATGTCTGTTACAAAGAGTGTGCTACACCTTTTATTTGTATACACTGCTGGACCTGGCTGTGGTAAGTTTATGGTTGGACTCAATAACCTAAAGAATCTGTTCCAGCCCAAACGATTCTATGATTATTTACCTCAGGGTTACAAATCCTATAATTTTTACAGCTTCAGCATGGGTAGAAAATTCTATATTGCCAAGCACTGGAACCCTAACACCTCATCTCAAAATAATAATACAATAATACCTTTTCCCCCTGACATTCTGGTAATAACTTTAGCCAAGAGAGATAAACAGAGGTTTCCTGCCTGACTTTTTCTTTCTCCCTCTTTTTTCTTCTCTTTCCTTTAATCCATATACACTGAATTACACACCACATTTCCTACTCAGACCTAAGCCTGTTGAACAGGAAATAAGTTCTTTATGGTACCTTCCAACCCAACCCATTCTATGTTTCTGTGATAATTTCAGTACATTAGGTGTTGAAGTTTGGCTATTTTTTGGCTTTTCTTGTTTTGTTTTGTTTTAATGAAGGTGTTTTCCAGGCTCCATGTGCAGTTCTAGAGGCCAACAGCAAAATGTTTTCCCAATATCATCTTAATAGAAAGATGGATCAGAAAATCTCTTAGCACATGCCAGTATCACATTTGCAATAATAAACATGTCTCTTGGAATTACTCCGGATGTTACACAGGTGTCCAGAAGAAAATCAGGATAAATTTGAGTTGCAGCATGGCCAAATGCCTTGGCAATTGAAAACGCCAGTTCGTGTTCCTGGGTCCGAGACGTGAACAAATTATGGTGAAAGATCTCTGGGTTTGGCAGCATTTTCTGTCTTTTCCCTCATTAAAACCCTTTCATTTTGAGAATGGGCCTGGCAAAACGTTACCAAATGATTTAATGAGAAAAAAACATATAATGGTGAATTTTTTAGCAATCTTTAATCTTCATCACACACCAGGCCCAGGCTCAATCCCTAAATCTGGTCCAGCATTCTTATCCCAGTATTCCCACGACAATGAAAAGTAAACTCACCATTCAGAGCTAAAATCAGACTGAAATATAACCATTGCTGTGAAATTCCTGTAATCAGGAATATTTACCTGCTCTTCTGGAATTTTCAATTGGGCCTGAAAGGCCAGGCTGGAAAAACAGAGATGTCCAGGTTGGCCAGGGGAACGGGAAACTCTTCAGCAGTCAGAGAATGTTCCCAGCCTTGAAGAATGAGGACTGAGAGGGAGCAGGCTGGGTGAAAGCAGGAGAGGGATTTAAATGAAAAGTCTCTGAGAGTCAGGATAAAACAGGTAGAAATGGAATATGAATGCATATAGAGTGGAAATTAGAGGATTTATGGTTTTCAGGGCTGTGTAACAGCCTCTCAAAGAAGAGGAGGGGAACAAAGGCCAGCTACATTGAAAGCAGAGCACAATAATTTTTTGAAGGGAATTATGAAGTATCAAGGCTCTGAAGTATCAAGGGTTGTTGAGAAGTCCCCTATTTTTATCTTTCCATGCCTCCAAATCAGAGAACATCAGAATTAATTCACTGGGAATAAACAACTCAACTTTGGGGATATATATCTATAGATAGATAGATAGATAGATATGTATATTTATATTTATATTTATAGTTATAGTTAGAGTTAGAGTTATATTGTTTATGTTTATGTTTATGTTTATATAGAGAGAGTGTGCCTAACATGTCTTGTTAAAAAACCACTAAACTGGGAGATGTCCGAACTTCAATGGGAATTTAAACTGCTGCCCAACCCTGTCCTATGGAAAAGGAGTGGGATTTTACACAAGGGCAGGCAGTGATAGCACAAGAGGGAATGGCCTTAAGATGAAAGAGTAGATTTAGATGAAATATTGGAAATAAGTTCCTTACTGTGAGGGTAATTTCTTCCTGATTTCACTGAAATGTCTGGTGAAATATCAGCTGTGTGCTGCATCATGTTTGACAGCAGTGATTATGGTATTTTGACTCAGCACCCCTCATCCCACAACTGAAGAACTTTTATAGACAATTAATTTGGATTAACTGCACATCCTGAAAGGCGGAATATTTCCGTCTTCTTCCAGAAAGGTGGGATTTCACCTGGATGCCCCCGGGCTGCGTGGGTGCGAGCGGAGTCACAAAAATAATGAGCCAGATCAAGGCCAGCCCCGTTTCTGAGCCGGGTTTAACCCGGAGCAGCTCAACCCAAAACCCCGAGCGAAGCTTTGCCCAGCAGAGCGCAGGTCACACCTCCCAAACGAGCAGCAGCAAACAGGGAGAGCTTCCTTTGCCCTTCCACAGCCAAACTGCAGGGAAAATGCAATTATCAGCTACAGCCTGATGTTTACAGAAAAATGGAAATATTTTAGTATCGAAAAGGGCCTGCCAGGGGGTGTTGTGGCTCCCTTCTTCTGGCTGGTTTAAACTGAACCTTCGCTTTTCCCAAAAGTCCTCAGTCTTGGAGAGGCCGTGATCCAGGGAAAGTCTTGCCAGTCAAGATGCACTACAGGCAGAAAACAAAAGAGGAAAAATAATAAGTTTCAGTCGGAAAAGAGATCTTGAGGTGATACAGCTAAAGCTTCTAAATTTGTCAGAATTTTTTAATGGTCCTAAAACTGTGTTTTCTTGTCGTTTCTGGGTGGAAGACCCTTCTAAACACAAGGGAAAGAGGCTTAAATATAACTTTTCCCAATAGCAGTTTGTGTTACATTTTCATCTTTCCCAATATAAATTAAGGGTTGTCACAGTAAATGTGCTCCATCTAAAAACAGCTCAGAACAAATCTGGGTCACTGATTTATGGAAAGATCGGCTCTCTGTCTGCAGGGGTTTTTTTGATATTTTTATAAATAACTATGACTAAGGTATTGAAAAATATATATTTCAAGCTAATGGATGAAAGTTTCAGGAATTAGGAGTAGCCAGATGAAGGAAAACAGGAACAATTTGAATAGAAGATCAATGTTATAGGTAGAAACGAGATCTAATTCAGATAAATGTAAAATATACTCAGCTGTGGAGCAAACTCTGACAAAGAGCATATATTAAATTGAAGAAGATGAGGAAAAAAATAAGAGTGCTATAGAAGGAAAATAAAGTAGAACAAAACAAAATAAGTCACTACATGGATGATTGAGGAGAAATAGAGAAGAGAAACCAAATAAACTTTTGTATGGGAAGAAAAATGAAATGGAAAATTATAGAATTTATTGACACTAAACCCCACTTCCTTCAAAGTCAAGGTCAAACCTACTGTTGATCAGGCAAAAAATGAGCTATAAAACCCCCTGGCTATTTATAAACAATAAATAGAGAGTCATTTCAAGAGGAGTTTTAATGGGAGAGGAGGGACTTGCGTGGGAGGATCTATTTTAATTAAAGTCAGTATCAATCACCTTTGCAAACAAATATTCCACTGCCAACACTGACTCCCAACTATTTTTGTTTAGCCTAAAAATATCACAGTAAACCAATATTCATGATATCTCTGATCCGTGGAGTCTGAGGATGTCAAACATTTGTTTTCCCTCTCTTAAACCTCCCAAGTCACCCTGAACCCAAGAGAGGGAGGTGACATTTTCCCGAGGCTGCAGCAGCCTGGTGGCACAGCAGACACCTGCACACCCACTGGGGTTTGGGTTTTTGCTTCCATCCCCCTCCTCAACCTCAAATACCCCATTTAAAACTTGGAATTCCACACCCTCTGTCCCACTGTGTCAAAGCAAGGACATTCAGAGACAGGGATTTGTTCAGAGGCTCATCACCCTCTTGTTCACATCTTTTTGTGGCCACATTGCAAATAGAGGTTGTGATTCAAGTGAGTTTGGCAAAGAGATAAAACAGCGAATTTGGGAACTGTCCCTTTTATAAGCAAAAATGTTATCCTGTTGTGCAGAACCTTTTTTAAACTCTATTATGGGTTTTTTCCCCAATTTGACACAGTGCTTCATACACAGCAGAGAAATTAATAGTGCACTCCTCATTTTGCATGTGGATAAAATGAGGCAGAGCCAGATTAGAAAATTTGTCTATTTTTCGCTCAGGAAAAGCTGAGGAACTCAAAAATGGTTCCTTCCTTGGGTTTATGCACCTCCCCTGGCTGCATCCTTCCAATCCAGGTCCTGGTGCTCATCACCTCATTGCCTCCAGTCCCACTCCCTGCTTATAAGAAAGTAAAATAGATACAAAAACCAGCAGAAAATCATGGCAAGTAAAAATCGTGATGGGAGCAGAACATATTCCACAGGGAGTTCCTTTGCTTTCTGTGGGGTTGCTCAAGGAGGAAGTTTCACTCAGTTTGCCAAAGGTATCAAATGTTGGCTCAGACCCCACCAAGTAAACACCTGAAAAGAGTGAGAATTTTTACCTGTCCTTCTCCACCCCAGTCTTGTGCAACACTTTCCACTTCTGAGCAACCTGGGAGTGTGTTGTGCTGTTGGGAACAATGCTGTCATTTTCACTGAGAAGGTCTCAAAGTTCCTGCTGAGCTGAGAGACTCATTCATGTGTGAAGAATAAACTGAAGGGGTGACTCTCTGCCCTCTGAAAAGCAAAATGACTTAAGCACACACCTGCTCATATGGAGCAAAGGGTTCTGATCAGAAAACTGCCCTGGAAACAGAATTGCTCCTTCTGCTCAATGCACCAAGGAGATTTGTAATTTCCTATAAGCTTAGGCCAGTTTTCAAATGTTGCATTAAATAATGAAGGCAGTGGGAGGGGGAGTCAGACCAGCAGAGCTTCATGTCCCTCCTCAGATTTTAATTCAGTGATGATCCATTCAGTTTGCAGCCTGGAACAATTTTCTTCAAAGATTAAAGGAGCTTGAAGCAAACGGCAGCACCAAAAGTCAGGCTGGGGTTATTTAAAATGGAACAGATCAGGATGCTCTGAAGACTCAGGTGATTCTGAGAAACAGAAAAAGGGAAAATATGCTTGCTGTGGGAAGGACCAGTGATCGGGTTTTTCTACCTTCATACATATTCTCTATGATTTTTAGCAGACTGTTTAATTCCAGCCCTTGAAAGGTGTATAAGCACTTGCTTCCTGTTGGAATGCATTAAAGCCAAGAGGAATTAGATGCAGGTATGTTGCCACGAGAGTGATTCGTGTAGCAGCATCTTAATATTCCAGTGTTAAGCCTAAGAGAGTTTTATATTTCATTTTAATTCTTGAAGAGGAATAATTCCACTCAGAAGGACGGAGCAGAGGCCAACAGTTTGGAAAGTAACTTGGCAGAAAAGTCTCTCAGAGTCCTCGGGAATGATGAGTTGATCATGAGCCTGAAATGTGCCCATGTGGCAAAAAAAGGGCCATCAGCATCTTGGGCTGCACTGGGGGAATCATGGCCAGGAGGTCAAGGGGGATGATCCTTCACTGATTCCCAGATTGGTTCGGGTTGGAAGGGACCTGAAAGATCATCCCATTCCACCCCCTGCCATGGGACACCTTCTGCTGTCCCAGGCTGCTCCAAGCCCTGTCCAGCTTGGCCTGGAACACCTCCAAGGATGAGTTATCCACAGTTTTTCTGGGCAGTCTCCCCTCAGCTCAGAGACACTCAGAGTGCTGGGTCCAGCTCCGAGCACCAGTACAGGAGAGACTGGGACATCCTGGGGAGAGGCCAGGGAAGGACCAAAAAGGTGGAGAAGGGATGGGAACACCTGACCCACATGGACAGGCTGAGAGCTGGAACAGCTCAGCCTGGAGAGGAGAAGGCTCAGGGGATCTCCCAGGGGTTGTAAACACCTGATGGGGGAGTAAAGACGGAGCACGTGTCTTCTCAGGGACAGGAAAGGAGCTAAAAAGGCAGAAACTAAAATACCAGAAATTCAGTTTAAGCATAAGAAAACTCTTCTTTAGTGTGAGGGTGGCTGAACAGCAACAGGTTGCCCCAAGATGTTGTGGGGTCTCCATCCTTGGAGAGGTTCAAAAGCAATCTGGACATGGTCCTGCTCCAGCTCTGATCAAAGCAGAGCAGTGGGCCAGGACTAAATGATCACCAGAAATCCCTGCCAGACCCAGCAATGCTCTCTGATTCTATTGGACATTATACTTGGAATCACCACTCTGCAAAAGCCAAACTTTCCAGCACCCACAGACTTTCAGGTCTCTGTAGCTGAGTGAGATGAACCCCAGTCAACAACAAGAGGAAAACTCTTCAATAAGATTTTTTTTTCTAAACAAAGGGTAAAAAATGCAGCGTGACAATAAAAAAGAAAATTAATGGTGAGAAGGACATGTCCAGTTTGGGAAGTAGTGCTTATCACATACCAAATTCTCAACAATTATAAGTATTTTTTCAGTCCCCTGTGACTGTATTCCAGCAATGATTATCAGCGTTCTTTAAAACAAATTAAAAAAAGAGGATAGGCAGATATTTGTTTTTATTATATTATAGCAAACTTGTATCATCATGTCCCTGTGGAAAAAGGTTCAAAATGTGTTTGGTTATTCACTTTAATATTCTCAGCCAATAATGTAATCAAAAGAAAAACAAAATGACTGAGAAAAGCTTAACATGAAACAAAATATATCGAAAAAATATTGAATTTGACTTTCAGTAAAGACGATTCTTGTTGGCAGTCTTGACTTCTTTAAATTTCTGTTCTAATTTTGCAGATCTGTAAGTGATTATTAAAAATTCAAGCTAAGGATGTGGTTTTGATGCATTTCCACTCAAGTAAACATGAAAGGACAAAACAAAATTCCTTTAATGTAAATTTGCTTTAAAATGTTACAAATTGTCCCAATCAAAGTTGCTGTAGATCCACTATCCCAGGTTGCTCCAAGCCCTGTCCAGCCTGGCCTTGGACACTTCCAGGGATCCAGGGACAGCCCCAGCTTCTCTGGGAACCTCTGCCAGGGCCTCCCCACCCTCCCAGAAAATAATTTTTTCCCAATATCCGACCTAAATTCCCCTAAATTTCTTTTAATTTGTACCCATTATTCCTTGTTCTGTCACTGCAAAATGGATTTTGCCACTTGACAAAGGATGAAAGCCGCTCAATTTTTGGTCTCCCATAACAGACGCTTTTGGCATATGAAAGACACAGGAAATAGTGAAATAAATCATACTGGGAACTTCAGTAATCCAAAATAAAACTGGGAAGTTTAAAAAATGAGGTGCTGTTCTCTGCATTCCCCTTGGCTGGCTGACACCACACTGTATTTCATGCATCATATTGGTCATGATGTGTTACCTTCCTGAAAAAATTAAGCTTAATAAGGGAAGAAAAAATCTGTCACATCTTAAAAAAGAAAAAAAAAAAAAAGGAAATACTTTAAAAAAACCCTCAAAACACAAAACAAAGAAAAAAAACCTAAAAATCCCTCTCCCCAGAAGAAAACACAACCCACAGCCAATATTGAAATTAGCACACATGCAGCAGAAGAAATGCCTAGAAAATGGATTTAAATTGATTTTACCTTAATTCTGTCAACTGACAAATTATATGCCCTGGCCATTTTAAATACCCGCTCTTCCTGTGTAGTCAGAGAAAAGGAAGAAACATCCTTTGAAAAGCCAAGGTCATCCGCTTTGAGGGATGAAACACTTTCTGTTACATTTTTAGCCATTTCGTTTGTTATTAAAATTTTCTAATCAATGTCTCACAAGGTTTAGCTTCATGGAATTTGAGTAAATATAAAAAAAAAAAAGCTCTGAATCTGTAATTTTCTGACTTGGTCTGAAAAATTGCTATGTGTTGTCCAGAGCATCTAAAGAAGGAAAGGAAAAAGGTAGACCTTTCTCCAGACACACACCTGAATAAATAAATACTCAACCAGAGGACAATCTTTACTTTTTCCATCAAAACCAGGTGCTGACATCCATGGAAATGATCCAGAAAAACACTTTGCCTGGAAAAAAAAAACAATTTTGGACTCAAGACCAAACATTTCATGGATCTACACAGACTTGAGAAGTGAAAGGCGAGAAGAAAATGCTAAAGGCAAGGTAAATTTTGGATCAAGGGTTCCTCCAGTGTCAAAATATTTACGTTTCATTCTAACTGTTACCTTTTGGTCTTCTTTTAAAAGATATATGCTGTATATATTCTGTACACATTGTGCATTATTTTATGCCTGATATTAAATAAATAATGTCTTGAACAGTACAATAATTGAAAATGTCGTAGAGTTTCTGTTGTATTTAAAATTTTAAATTACATTATTTTCCTTGCCCAAAAGCCATTTTGCTCCTAGAAGTTCCAAAGAAATGAGGTTTCTGTTTCCACCTAATAAAGTCTCAACTACGACTTAAGTGTGTAAGGTACAGAGCACTTTAAAACTCAGGCTTTTCATTCCAACCCTGCTTGACTGCTCTTTATTTTTAGCAGCTGCAGAGACATTTCCACATCCCCAACAAGCACTAAAAGCAGCTGTGATAGAAGACAGGCTGAGGACAATTTAATCTGAAATTACGTGTAGCTGCCGCACAGTCTTACCTTTGTTTCTCTAAGATATCTGTTTCTTTCAGTTCCTGAAGAAGTGACTTGTAGAGCTGAAAAAAAAAATTAGAAAATTCTTTTTGAAAAACAACACCCCAAAGCTATTATTTTTGTTTCCTAATTAGAATTTAAATCAATCTATTAAAGAAAAAAAAAAAACCTAAAATATTTCCTGGGTTATTATTTCAACACCTACACTGCACTTTCTTTTTAAATTTGGCGGTTCCAGCTCTTTCCAATTTAATGTAGATTTTTAAATACTTTCTATTGAAGAACACAGCAATTAAAAAAAAAAAAAAAGCAGGTTTCAACTGAACTTTTTCAGCACTTGATCAAGAACAAAGAGAAAAATATGTCCAAAAACCACAGTTTTCATTTAGATGTGGCCTTCTTAATTCCATTACTGCATCTGCCAGGGTAAATGCACAAAGTTTGTTTTGTTAGTATTGCTGCCACAAAGCAGGGAATCCATCTCAAATTGATCAATTGGTTTTCTACACAAAAGTTTGGAAGTTTGTGGTAGCACAGGAAGGAATTTTTTGATTCTGAACTTGGTTTTGTGCAGAACCTGACAGGAGGGTGGAGACAGGTGGGGGTTGGGCTCTGCTCCCAGGGAACAGGGACAGGATGAGAGGGAAGGGCCTCAAAATGTGCCAGGGGAGGCTCAGGTTTCACATCAGGGGGAATTTTTTTCATGGAAAGGTTGCCAAACATTGGCAGGGTCTGCCCAGGGAGGTTTGGAGTCCCCATCCCTGGAGGTGTCCAAAGAATTCCTGGACGTGGCACTCCGGGCTCTGGGCTGGGGACAAGGTGGGCATGGGTCAAATGTTGGACTCTTTTTCAACCTCAGTGATTCTTTGATTCCATATTTGAGCAAGGGATGAAGGTGGGGAGAGGTAGAGATTGTTTAGAGAGGTCCTGAAATGAAATTACTGGATGGTTTTTGGAGGTGTTTTGTTCACGTGTAGCACCCCAGAGCTCTGTTTCTACAGGATGAGAACGAGGGCACATTTCATTCCTTGATTCACATGCTTATAGGTGGGAAAAAAAAAAAAGTATTGGAATGCACAAATCTTTCTGGGATAGCACTGGAGATGAAAGGCACCAGAATTGGACACGGTTCACCTCCACAACTGCTTGGAGCCAATTGTCTGGAGCTGAGTTTATCTGACAAACAGCTTCTGGATGCTCTCCTGGAGGAGATTTGCTGGTTTGGTTGGGCAGGGAGCCCGGGAGCCTGTGTAGATCTGTCTGTGACTCAGATCCACAGAGAAGCAAGGAAAAGGAGAGTGACAACCATTCCAGACAACCCCTAAAATCAGTCCTGGAAAAAGAAATTGAATGGGAAGGCTGCAGGATATATGAGGACGTAACAACCACTGAAAAGCCTTGTAATTTACTGTAGGTGTCTGAAATGATCCTAAATCACAGCTCTAATCATGGCACATAGAAAAGATTTACTGCACTGGGACAGTGCAGTATTAAGTCACTACAAGAGGATCCTAATTTCTCTTGGATTCTATTTACAGCGCATAGAACTTAAAATTTATTAGCAACTTACAACTTTCCAGTTTACTGACCTTCCTGGAAATTCAGGGCACTGCACAGCCCCCAGAAATGCCTTTGGGACTGTACTGGAGATGCTGGATTTTTGAAAGTCCTGGTGGCTTTTTTTATGGAAAAGGAATGTTCCTGTGAATGACTGTGGCTCCCTGGGAACTGGTAAGGAATTTGGTTCCAGGGAGTAAATCAAATCTAACCTAATGTTGTGAATAATGTATTTCTGTAGCTGGTATTTATTGTGGTGAGTTCTGTAAAAAAAAAATTCATGAGGTCGGGAGGAATTTCTGCAATGACCCAGGGGAGAAAAGTGTACAAAAGTCATGAATCCCTGTTAATTTAACCCCATTATGTTGGTAGCCAACTTCTGTTCTTGTCTGTCCCAATGGAAATGTTAAGGAATTAAGGCTTCTAAGGAATTAAGACTTCTAGGGAACAAGATACCCTTCATCTCCCCTTCAGAGGGAAAACCCCATGTGATGATTTTTTTTTTGGAGCAGCATTAATTTTTTTCATGGTTGTTAGTATGGGTTTAAAGTTTGGAAATATGCTGAAAACAGAGTTGATAATGCAGGAAAGTTTTAGTTATTTCTAAGCAGCACTTGCACAGTTTCAAAGTCTTTTCTCTTCTGATTCCAACTGTCCCAAGAGATATTCCAGACCCTATGAAATCATGCTCAGCATACAAACTGGAGGGAAATTTGGCCAGGGATGGCTGCTTGGGCACTGGTTGGGCATTGCTTGGTTGGTGATGAAAAATTGTTTTTCATTTGAATAATCTGTTTTTCTACAGGTTTATTGCTCTCTCTCTTTTAAAAATTATTTCCCTTTTCATTATATTATATTATAGTTATGATTATTCTGGTTATGGTTATGGTTATTATTGTTGTCGTTGTCACAATTATTATTTTATTTCAGTTATTAAACTGTTCTTATCTCAACCCATGAGTTTTCTCACTTTTACCCTCCCATGTATTTTCCCTACATCCTGCTGGGAGCAGAGGGTGAGTGAGCAGCTGTGTGGTGTTGAGTTCCTGGCTGGCTTTAAACCACAAGATCTGGGTAATTCCTGAGAACTGAAAGCCCACTCGACAAATCAGAATTCCAAGAAAAAATGCTGGAGATGTTCCTTGAGCTAAAAATAAAGTGAGTTTAGGAGTGAGCAGGGGAGCCAGCACCTCAGCTGTGGCAGTGATTCCTGGGTAAGGGTCCCCCACTCAGTGTCAGCAGCACTGCAGAACTGACTGCTGCAAGAATTATTTGAAAGGGAAGTGGAAGGAAGTCAGAAAGAAGAGAAAAAAACTTTGCAGGAATTTCTAGGACTGGATTCTTCACGTTTTGAGGGAAGGCAAATGAAAAGGCAAACACATCACCACAAGAAACCCTGGAGTCATGGTGGAAACATGGACAAGAGACAAGACTCTTCTTTCTCTAGAAGTCAAGGTTTGAAGTGCATCATCAAATATGTTTGAAGAACACTCAGAATATGCTGAAATTCTGGACTTGGGAAGCCATCACTGAAATTTAGTTTCACTTTAATAGAACTCAAATTTAAAGGGTCTCCTTCCAGCATTTTTTGAGGGCTTGCTCAAGGACTTTGAGTGCCAAGAGTCATCAATCTACCAGCACCATAATCCAATTTTATTTAAAAATTTCCAGTCATTGTAATTTTGTTCTCTCATTGCAAACAAAGGCAATAAAGAAATAGAATATTAGAACATCAATGGATGCTCAACTCTTGACCTCTAATTTATTTTTTTTATTAGCTATGTGAAAAATTATTTTACTTTCTGAAGAATATGAATACTCAAGACACTGCCCTGAAGAGTTATTACCTTCCCAGAGCAAAAAGCATTATTTGTTGCTTTCCTTAAAGACAAACAAATTAAGCAAACAAAGAAGTAAATAAACAAACTTGGGTTCTTTTGGAACAAAAAAAAAAGATAGTGAAGGGTTTGAGAAGTCAGGTGTGAGATACCTGTTCCACCATAGTGGGTGCACTTTGTGTTCATAAACCAAGAAGAATTTCAGGGAAACAAGGTGAGCCTAACGAGCTTCAAAATGAAAGCTCCCGAGTGGAAAGTTTATTTCACACCTTTTGATGGACAAAAATTATTCCTTATTTTGAGTTCAGGGGAGATGATAATGCTGTTCAATATGCTGATGGGAATTTGAAAGGCTTTTTGGTGTTTATGGGATGGGAACCCCAGGAAAGCTAAAAGGTAGGATGGGATGCAGAGAAAAGGATTTTTGGGGAGATCAGCCCCCACAGGCTCAGTGCAATGAGCTGAGAGGTAATTGGGGTTGAGGGGTGAGAGAGAGGAAAATGATATTGGAGCTACCAGAAGATAATTTGTTATCCTAAAGATTTTGAGGTGAGGGAAATGAAGATACAAATATGAAAGAAAAAGAAAACGAAGACTTAGGAAGAAGGGTTGGAGACCTGCTGAGGAATGTTCCCATAAAGACCATTCTCATCTGACACGGAAAATTTGGATTTTGAGGTGGGGAGAAGCACATGGAGGTGGATTTGGTTAAAAGTCCCCTATCTCGTGTTTGCTCCTGCAGAGCTGGTGGTCAGTCTGGATTTGAGCACCGACCAGCTGATCCCAACACCAACCCGTGCTTCCATCCCTTCCTTTGCACCAATGCATCTTCAGTGACTCCAATGCCTCCTCCAGCCCTGCTTGGAGGAAAATCCCTGGGCATTTCAGTCAAACTGGGGCTTGTGATCCCCACAAGGAGAACCCTGAGCAGAATTAGGTCATCTCAGATGATCAGAACCAGATGAGAATCTGGAACTCTCCCCTCATGGCACTTCTTTTAGTCCAAACCACGTTTGCTTATGTTGTGGTAGCACTCTAATGTTCCAGCCTGATGAAATGCAAATAGGTGTGTGCAGCTGAATTATTGTCTGTGCCCAGGGGCAGCTCCTCACAGATTTAATTTTCCATTTGTATTCTCGCTTTTTAGCAAGTTGTATTTGCCTCGTTATAATTGCAGAGCCTCAGTAAATAAGCAGAAAGCAGCAGGCTTTGCTAAGTCCCTCTTCTTAAGAGACTATGAAGGGGAACTAATTTATTGCTAACACGGAGGCGTCCAGACAATTTCACCGTGTCTTGTTCCAATTATGAAAGCAAAATGAGAACTAAAGCCACATTTACTCACAAACTGGAGATATCCACTCTAATTTTGGTTAATTCTGTCAAGTGCCTTTTGACAGCTGGAGAAATTACTGCAGTTTGTTTGCTTTCTCTCTGGATGACTTTCAGCTCTCTATAAAAATGTTGTGGTGGTGTCTGTTTGGATAAAATTCTCCGTTTGTTTGGAAATGGAGAAGTTCTTAGCTCTTGGTGCTGGGCCATGGCACAGGATCAAGACCCAGGTGTGATGATCCAAACCATTTACTTGTTTTTACACTCCTTGGAATGATTTATCTGCTGTGCCCACCAATGTCCCACAGCAAAGGAGAGCTGGATATCACCATCCTGTTCCCAGGGAGAGGGAGGGGAGGGGAATATTTAGTAGGAAAAAAAATGAGCTGCAACCTACAGACAAATTGTTTGTTCTTTTATCCTCCCAGACTTCCCAGACACCTGCATCCTTTTCCTGGGAAAGTACATCTGGGATGTCCCCATGTAGAAACCAAAGAATTTATTTTCTCTCTGAGATCAAGAGGTAGGGAATAGAATATCAGTCAAATATATTTTGCCTGCGTTTAATTGAAAAATGAAAGATTAGTAAGCAAATGTCATTAAGTTTGATCTTTCATAAGAGGCAAAGTAGTCGATTTATTTAGCACATATTTAGCACATTTAATTTTGTAAAATAATTTCTGTGTCTCGTGAGGGTATTTGTTCATCAGTTATTGTTGCAATACTCAGAATTAGTTCTACCTTTTTTAACCGAGAATACAACATGTACTAAAGAACCTCTTACTTCCATTATTCAAACTGTTTTGGATGGCAAAGAGACATTAACAATAAAGAAATAGGGGGTTACACTGAGAGAACTCCTGTAGGATATTCAATGATCCTTTGAGAAGATTTTGCAACATCAAACAGGATAATTAATCCACAGGTAATTGAAAAGTGACAGCAGAATGATTTGGCTGAAATGGCAGGGCTTTGTGGACGTAAACTTCTGTGAATTCCCCTCTAGTCAAGGGCATGGGGTTCTTTATTAAAAAAAGGAATAAAACAAATTAGAGTCTGGTTGTCATATTGAGTAAAATCATATAAATATTAAAAATGAATAATCGTAATTCCTCATTTATTTTGCTGTGTTTGGAGATGCACTTTCCTTTGGGTGGATCGAAGCTGAAATATATCAGGAAGCAAAAAGAAAAAAATCTGCTTTATGTAGAATGAAAGAAATATTTTTGAAGGAGAGTTTGTAGCTGGCAGAGTTAGCTCAACTTAGTTAAACTTGCTGATGTTGCAATCTTCATCCATCTAAATTCTGAGGGGAAAAAAAGGACAGATCAATGTTCTTTACAAGTGCTTTGTTTTGTTTAGAAGTGACAACATTCATTACTGCTCCCCTTATAAATCACTTCACACATTAACAGAGCACGACCAAATTGCTTCTCATTCTCTCTGAGAATCATTAGTTACTCTCCAAATCTCGGATAATTACATCTTAGTTTTTTTTTAAACAACACCTGTGTCACTGTTAAAGCTTTACAGAAACTGGTTTTGGAAAAAAAAAAATTTAAAAAGACAACTTTTCAATCTCATTTGCATATAATCCCCATAAACTTGTTCCCCAAGAATTCAGTTGAAATACAAAAAGAAAATGCCTTAAATTGCAGAGTTTCATTGGAACTCTCCCTCCAATTGCTGGACTAATAACACCATCTACAGTGTTATACATTCCTGAATGCTGAAGAGTTCTTCCAGCCCTCCTGCTTTTTGTTTTCAGTTTTGCAGTGGAAAGAAGTTTTTCTGCCTTCGAGCTCTCTTGGTTTTTATACTGCTCTCCCTAAATCTCCCTTCTGTTTTTAAAAAGGTGGGAAAATCTCTTTGGATACTGAGCTCACACAACAGAATATAAATGTACAACTAATTTAGAAACTATGCTGATCACATGAGGTCACCCAAATTTCAGGTTGGTTTTGACTGACTGAATTTTGATTTGCATTCTGCTCGTAAGTTACTCTGGAGAGCATCTCCACACCGGCAGTGTAAAGTATTTGTATCATTATGTTCAACTCTCCACACCCAAAAGGAAACTGGTTGGAAAAGATATCTCACGGAAAACAGGAATGTCATGGCATCAGCTGGAATAAAACTGGTTAAGGAACAACTTGCACAAGCAATGGGGAGGGCAAAAAACTTTGGCCACAGGGTCTGAGTAAGTGCTGGAATCAGGGTGAGGAAAGTACATGAACAAGTTTCATCATATCTGATTTCAGCATTAATCTTCTGCTATTCCAAGGGTCTATGAAATAAACTTTAAATAAATATGAGAGCTACCCCAATAATTCTGTTTCAAAGAAATGAAGTAAAAAAGGTTAATTCTGAATCCAGGAATTTTTGCTTTGTGGATTTCTCACCAAGCACTCCCTTAAACACACACACATAAGCATACACCCCCCTGCCCCCCATTATTACAAAAATAATTGAACTATTTTCTTTTGATTTCTCTTTCTCAGCTGTTAGAAACAAACCACAGAAAGCATTCTTTCCATTCTAGTGGCTTTTCACCTCTTACATTGTGATGGGAAATTTGTACTGACGTGCTTGACCTATAAAAAATCCCTCAGAAAGTCTTGATCAATATCTGGGAGATGTTTTGAAACAGTCAGATGAAAGGCACTATAAAATTAGAAGTGTTTTCCTTACTTGTACTCTGACACTAATATTTACGTTTGAGCTTGGGCTCTTGGCAGGGTTTTCAATCTCTATTCCCATTTAAGGAAAGCAATTCTGCACAAGTTTTTTAGGGGGGAAGGAATAGAGGGAATGTTCTCCATTTCCCATCCTTGTGAGGTGGACATTGTTCCCCATTAACATCTTAACCTGCTCAAGAGACTCAAAGAGAAATAATGCATCAGAATAAAATTTGCTATGGTACCGTATCATTAAACTCATTGAAAAGGGGAATAAATAATAAATAATAATTTGGAGAGAGAAAAAGCAGGTGTCTAAATGGCCTGAAAAACCTGTCACTAAAGATTTATTTTCCCTTTCAATCCGCCCACAATTAAAAAAAAAGGTATTTTACAGACAGACACAATGAACAAAGCACAACTAAAACCAGGAATATTTTACAATCTCAGTTCATGCTTGAGAATAAGGAAGCAATGGGTGTAGTGATGAGAACAAATAGTTCAGCAAGGCTTTCTGATTTCTGCTAGTGCCTTCTTAAGAATTATTTTACTCCTCTGTGCTCCAGTTTTCCTGTCTCAACAGCAGAGAAATCAGTGTTCAGCCTCCTGCTGATGGTTTTAGAAGGCTGATTTAGCCCATATACAGGGGTTTTTTAAAATACAAAATGAGTATTTTCTTTTTCTGGCTCTTTTTTTCAGTGCATTCTAACGTTTCCCCTCTGAATGCTGTGTTTTAACTGGAACAACCTTGCATCAGTCTGCAATTCAATGTGGGTTTAGTTACGCTGGGATTCAATCTGTTTGAAGTATGCACAAGGGTTTATCAGGACTCACAATTCAGCTGAGGGAGACGGGCTGAACTCCTTGGTGGTTTAGGATGACTGTCACAGTCAAATATAATCTTGTCTAAGCCCTCCTGGTTTTGTCCTCGACTTTGTCACACGGACTCTGTGAAGATCAGCCTCTGCCCCATTAATCTGCCATTTCACAGGGATGCTTTGCCAAATCCTGTTGCTCTCCCACACCTCAAAAATCTCTAAATTCCATCCACCTGTACAGCTCCACTAAGCCCAGATGTAGGTGTTTGCTGTCCCTCGTCATTGCTGGTTCCAGATTTAATAACCTTTAATTTTCTCAGCTCTCACAGCCCTTTCATAGGGCTTTACTCCTGATAAAACATTACAGCAGCATTTCTCACTGTCTGGTTTCACAAGCCAGAGCTGACCAAACCCCACTGTGGAGAGCTGGATTTCATGCAAGCTCCCTTCTTTCACCTTTGCTTTTGAATTAAAATCGCACCATCTGACACCCCTCACCTTACAAATTTTCTCCCACTCCATTCCCACTATTTCTCCTTTTTCTCCCTCTTTTTGCCCACAGAATCTCAAATCCTGGAGTTAAATAGGTCTGGGAGGGGAAAGAGAAGTGGTGAGGAAAGGGATTGAGCAATCAGCTACAGCTCCAGGGTATGAGTGTGCTGCACAATAAATAATGCCAATACCCTTAAATCCACCATTGGCATAATGAAACACAGAATCAGAGAATCCTGGAATGGGCTGGATTGGAAGGGAAATTAAAGATCATCCAGTTCCACCCCCTGCCATGGGCAGGGACACCTTCCACTGTCCCAGGGTGCTCCAAGCCCCATCCAACCTGGCCTTGGACACTGCCAGGGATCCAGGGGCAGCCACAGCTTCTCTGGGAAATCTGTGCCAGGGCCTCACCACCCTCACAGGGAACAATTTCATCCTAATGTCTAACCTAAATTTCCCCTCTTTCAGTTTGAACCATGACTTTTCCCCGGTAAGCACATTTTCCTCATTAAATCCACAACAAATAGACAAAAATCCCAATCAAATCCATATATTTCTCCCTGTTTATCAGCCAGCCTCTCTCTGGGGCTTTTAGCTGCCCCCAAACAAACACTGCCCAGTTCTGAATCGCTTTATCTTCTCTGCCCAGAAAAGGAAAGGAAATGGAGTTTTACATGCAGCAAAGGAAGGCAGAGGGGGGAAGTTTGAATCCTGGCTGCAAGGAACTGATAAAGCATTCATAAAAAAATTCAGTGTAGTAATCTGGCTCCACAGACATGACGAATACCAGAGGAATTGGACTGATGTGGTCCATGGCAAACAGGTCAGACAAGCTGAATGTTCTGCCTCTTGGATGTCTCCTACAGCAGCAAAAGTTTTTCAATACTCCAAAGTGTGTGAGCAAATATGACTTTTCTTCCCTGATTGGAACCTGGGAGTCAGGGATGTTGTAATGGGGATGATCAGAGATGCTCTGGGGAAAATTTCTGAGGGAGGGTGAATTCATTTTTAAATGTTTTAGGACATAACAATGCAGAGGGAGCATCTCTCTTAGCAGATGAAGAGAGATATCTCTCTTGTGGAAGTCACTTTATTGGGGAGAGCTCTTGAGGAAGAGTTGGCTTCCGGTGAGAAACTCAAAATCATGAATGCAAAACTGCTCCCACTCTTGTTGCCAACAATTTCCCTCTGCCACATTTATTCTGTGGATTATATGAGAGGCTCTTCACAATGCTGGCAAAAGCCACAGCCCGGAGCTCTGGACGCTGTGGGACCTTGTAATTTTATCTGCTTCTGTTTGTGGTCTCAAAAGTCTGAGGCAAATGAGTTGTTCCACAACAACTCATTCCCTGTCACACAAATCCAGTCTTTAGTCCTTGCATCACAAGAGGGCCAGGATTCTCAGTCACATACAGCAAATATCCAGAACACCTGTAAAGTTCTAATTGCCAAGCTTGAATTGATGTTAAGTTTAGAGGAAAGGCAACTAAAATGTGGTGAGGTTTAGGTAGCAAAACCATGGCACTGACCTTGCAATAACAAATCCTCCCCACTGGACCTGGGAGAAGGATCCACAGACTGTAACCACAGAAGGAAATAATAAAATAGGGCAGAGAGCTTTATCTGGGCTTTAAAACAAGTAAGATATCATTGCTAACAATTGGCTGGCTGAATTCAGTTCTTCCTCCCACATGAATGTGGTCACTTCATCCATTCAGCTCCAGGACTGGGCTGTTATTTTGGCCATGAGTGGATATTCCTTGGAACTGAGGTGGTTTGGATGGGACAGAGCCCTCCCAGGAAGAGGGAGGAGACATCAACACATTTGGCTGTCGTTGGCTTTGCTCAAGCCAAATCCTGGAGTCAAACTCTAAAATTTAACATCATTCAGTTCGCAGGTTTAGCGTGAGTAAAACAAATAAATAACTAAATTTCTGCTCTGTCCATGGGTAAATGTGATCAGCCCAGTCTTTCCCAGTGTGTCACACAGATGTTTCTGCTTTGCCTCCATCAGTCATGTTACTTAAAATTGATTCCCTAATTAGTCTATGCCAGTTCACAAATGTTTTTGTGCTGGATTTCTCAGTCATATTTGTTTTCACATGAAAGAGCAGACTAATTGTGCTCACCCCATCAGTTACTGCACAAAACATTTCACTTTGGGCTCAGTGTTTAGAGCACATGATAAAAGTGGTCCCTCATGGGAACAGTAGAAAAAAAAAATCACAAAATATTTCTTGAAATGACCTTGCAGCGCTGTTTATTTTTTAGGATAAGTTTCTTTTAAAATTATATGTTTACAATATGGTTTTTGTGAAGAACACCAGTGAATATGTCCTTGAGTTAAATGGACACTTGATTCTTGTCACCCAATATGTTTTCTTTTGATGCATCAGGACGTGGAACAGAATGATTTGTGGCACATCAATAAATAGATTACCTCAGCCGGGAAGAATAAGAAGAAAAAATGAATAAATGCATGCAATATTTTTGCAGTATAATAAGAACCAGTATTTAAATAGCTGGATGTAATCAGGCACAAGCTCTCCTGGTTTCAGATGAACACTGTGTTCTTTCCTGTAGTGTGTAAGAAATAAAGTGGTAAAAGAAAACCTCTCACTTTCAAGATTTCTGGGTGACTTGTGGTCTGTGTTATATTAAGAACTAAAGTGAGCTACTTTATTTAAAAAATAATGTGAGTACAAAACTAAAATTCTCAAATAAATACGTTTATGTTAATATGAACGCTTCTTTTTTTCTAACATTCTACATACAAGAACTTAGAAAATGCCACTTTTTGGATCAGATTTATGTTGAGAAAAGTCTTTATGTCTAAAACTTACAACTATTATTCAAAAGGAAAGCTGTTTTACATAGAATTAAACTTAAGAATGTTTCACGTTATAGGTGTAACAGACAGAGCACATCACCTGTAGAACCAGTCACACCGAGAGTTTTCCACTCAGCCTCTCTTGGACACCCCTTTTCGGGTCATATAAATTATTGGAGGTGCCTTATCCTCTCCTTAAACAACAGAGGATGGCTGGGGTGACATGAAAAGCTGGACAAGTAATTTCAACCATCTGTGTTATCAATCCAACCAAGTCCGAAGTGGCAGATTACACAGAGTTGCGAATTTAATTCTCTTCCTTCATTTTGTGCAGGGTATTATTGATGATGTGGTAGGAAATTAATGTGTGTGTGGGGAAAGTCTCTCATTCTAACATTTTTCTGCTATTGAGATGCATCTGTCAGCTCAAACTCACCTGGAAGAAGCAGAACTCCAGGTTTTCTTTTGCAGATTTAAAACTAAACCACAATCAAACACAAAAACTCCCTGGAAGAAGCAGCTGAGGATCTGTGGCGTGCCCTGTCAGGAGATGATTTGAAGGCCAAGACAACCCATTTCAAAGTCAGCAGTAGGACAGCTCTGTTACATAAGACACAAAATGCCTGAAATAGCACGGCCACGAGGAGTCTGTGAGACTGGCGTATAGAAAATGCTATATAAAGACAAGGCATTATTTATTCACTGTGTCGATTCCGCTTGATTTTGCCTCAATTCCTTTCCAAAATTAGGACAAGAAGGTGAGTGCATGAACAAAGCAATCCGAGCCGTCCACTCCGAAGCCTTTCAGAGGAAGCTGGTTTGCTCTCTTGCCAGGAGCAGTGATTTGTGTTCATTCTTCATTCTATGGACATTTTTAAGGAGACAGGACATAACTCAGAGGAGTTATGCTGAGATGGGTGTAGGTTTATTGAATGTCCTTGCGGGGGTATAATTTCCACTGAAAATCACAGATATTCTGCTAATAATAAGCTGAAGATGAGCTAAAATATTAAACCTAATGTAAGTCTGATAAAAATTTGCCCTGAATGGGTCGGATCTGTGATACAAGCCCGGAATATGTGCACAGGGAATACCCAGCAGGAGCATCACACCCAGCAATGCCACAACAATTTAATAAGCTCAGTAATATTAACCAACATTCCCACAGGGAAGTGACCCCTTTTTTCCCCTCACTGAGAATTAGCCACTTAAAGACCCTTATGTTCACCTTTATTTTTATTTATGCTGTCCTTATACTCTCCTTACTCTTCCTCTTATTGTATTTTGGGCATCATCACAAATTCATGCTCATGATCATGTGAAAACCTCTCATCTTTAAGAACTAGGCCGAGGCAGTCTGAGATAAAAGACGTGGCAATCGCAGCAGGATATTTCACAATACCTTGAAAGAAAGGAGAGCTGCACTTCCCCTCTCAGCTACAAACACTCTCACTCAGTCTGAGATCCCTAATTTCTCAGTCTCCTCTGCCTCAGCTGTGTGAGACCCACGAGAAAACCATGCCAAACACAAAACCATCCCACAAAAAAGGGCTGTAGTTACAGGCCTCCAGAATCTATGTTGTGTTTGAAGAAAGCAAATTCAAGGCTTCATTTCTGCACAGGTGTTGGAAAGCAGGAACTTTTGCGGATAAATTCTTTTTAATGTCTTTCCAGAGGTCCCAGCAGAGTGCAGGAGAAATAGCACAAAAACATTGTCGGTGCTTCTGACTCACAAGATTCAAAGCAAGGAAAAGATAGAAAATTTAAAAAATAAGAAGATAGGCCTGGCCCAACACAGAGTTTTGTGTGGAACTCAGGACTAAAAGGAGAGTGTATGAGCTTTGGGATAAGGGGATGGAATGCAAGCGTGTTATGAGGTTATACAGGGAGAAAATTAGAATGGTCAAAGACCAGATAAAACTTAAAGTAGCTACCACAACAAAACAATAAAAGAAATTCTGAAAATAACATCAGCAAAAAAAAGAGGGCTGAGGAGAATCTCCATCCTTTACTGGACATGGAGATGAACATGAGCCCAGGTGTGCCCAGGTGGCCAAGAAGGCCACTGGCACCTGGTGTGTGGCAGCAGTGGTGTGACAGCAGGAGCAGGGCAGGGGTTGTCCCCTGTGCTGGGCACTGCTGAGGCCACACCCCAAATCCTGGGGTCATTTCTGGGCTCTTCATGACAAGAAAAACATTGAGAATGAAAACTGCACCGAGAGATACTGAGAGCAAGAGTTCAAGTAAATTGATAGGAATGATTCTCCTTAGTCTAACTATTTCTGCTTTTCTCCCTTCCTCCATGAAAAAGGAAAAGGGTTGATGGGTATTTGAGGTTTCTCCAGCCAAAAGATCTTGACTTCAGCAGCATTCAAATGTGATGAAGACACTGAAGCAAAACATGACATAAATTGAAAACTGAATTTCCGTGGCACCTCACCCAAAGATGGGGTTATGTTTTTCTCTCATTTAGCTCATTTTTAGCCACTTGCTGTTGCCCTCTTGATGAGGTAATTTCGTTGAACTGAAGACCTCCCATGTCTATTCCCCACCTTTTGCTGCTGTGTCAGCCTGGCAGCACAGGAATTCCTGAGGGTGAACAGTGACTTTGACCTTCCCGTGGTAATGGAAAATATGTCAAATGTATTGATCCAGCTGCTCTCCTGTCACAGTTCAGGGGGACGAGCCAAGGCTGGCCAAGTGTTTTTAGCTGCACTGACAGTACAGTGTGTTCCAGCACCAGACAGGAGCTTCACCCGAGGTGATGTTTGAATGCCCATCCTGAGCAATCAGAAGGGGACTCATTGGTGTTTTAGCAGAATTCACAGAGTTTGTAGCACGTTCTGAGTGGTTTAACACCATGAGTTAACAAAGCCACAAAGCCCTCCAAGGGGAAGTGTGTGGTGGGAGTGACCCTTGGAAAAAATCAGGGGCAAGGAGCATGAAATCATAGAATGGTTTGGGTTGGAAGGGACATTAAAACTCATCCAGTTCCATTCCTGCCATGGGCAGGGACATCTTCCACGATCCCAGGGTGCTCCAAGCTCTGTCCAGCCTGGCCTTGGGCACTGCCAGGGATCCAGGGGCAGCCACAGCTGCTCTGGGCACCCTGTGCCAGGGCCTCAGCTCCCTCACAGCAAAGAATTCCTTCCCTAATTTCCATCCTAAACCTCTTCTCTGTAAGTTTAAAGCCATTCCCCCTTGTCCTATTGCCACATTTAAGCTTTTTAAATCCTAATTCTAAAATTTGAACTACAAGGTATTCAAATCCCACCAGAAAGATAATTTACATGTCAAAATGGAAAGAAGGAGAGGATCTTGGAAGAATTAAATGACAGATAGAAACATCTTGTTAAGCTGCAGCAGAATCAGAAAAGAATGAAAATGCAGAAGGAGCATATTAGTGAAACAGATTGCTTAACCTGGGAGAGACTCCTTAACATCATAATAAAATACCACATATATTCTCCTTCAATAGACTTTAATTCTTGGGATTTCAGGGGTACCATTTAAACAAGTTTTACAGTAATACTTCTGGGACTCTGAAGTACTGTAAAATAAATCAAGAAAAAGAGGAAAGTCAGAGAAATATGTATTGCTCCTTTGCTGTCAAGAATTCAGGGCCGTATCAGACCATCTGTCAAGAGGAGAAAAAACGAGCGGACAGAAGCAAGGCCTACAGTAATGTTATGTGGGAGACAAAAGAGCAGATGAAAAGGTCAGAACTCCTCCTGAGCAGGGTTTGTTCAGAGCAAGGCAGTCCCAGCAGCCAGCAGGGCTCTCGGGGAGCCAGGCAGAGCTGGGTCACCCCCAGCCCCCTCTGCCCCAGGAGCAAGAATCCCCCCATAGCCTGGCTGACTGAAGCAGCCTTTGCCATAAATCAGGAGTCAGACTCGGGTCCCTCGGAGTTTGGAGGTCTGTAGGTATGTGGCACATGTTTTGCCCCAAATATCTGCAATTTAACAGTATACAGCATTGCAAACTAAAGATAAATTGAGCTCTCACCAAAGCATTCTGTGGTTGATTTTATTTGCTTTTTTTCGCTAGATGATGTTCACGTCTGTCCAAACAGAATGCAGTCACTTTTTTCTCTCAATATCCATCAAATTCCTCAGGAACAGAAGGTGACATTTTATTTTGGGTAAAAACACAGAGACTGCTGTTACAAAATGGAACTTAAATCTTTGTTAAAAAATACCTTAAATAAATAAACTCTTCCAACAGTAACAAAAGCAATGACATTTTGCTCATTATTTCACTGCTAAGGTTCTGCTTAATAATTTCTTTGTGTACTTTTAAGACAACTTTTCAGTGCTGGCTCTGAGATGCCAAGGGATTCACATAATTTATTTAAGATAATGAGAATGGGTTGCATTGAAAGTCCACCAAAATCAATGAAATGTTCTCAGCTTTTAGTCAAAAATACTGTGGCCAGCAGGAGCAGAGAAATGATTGTCCCTGGTGAGGCCACACCTCCAACCCTGAGGTCATTTTTGGGCCCCTTGATACAAGAAGGGCATTGAGGAGCTGGAAAGCGTCCAGAGAAGGGAACAGAGCTGGGAATGGGGCTGGAGCACCACCCTGATGAGGCTGAGGGAGTTCCCCAAGCAGGAATTCTTTATTCACCACCTCAGGAAAGCTTAAAAGAGAAATCCTTCGACACTTCTGCACTGTTGTCACCTCAGTCTGCATCAATCAGGTGCTGCACCTCCAGCCAAACCCTAAAGCCAGCTTTTCCACAGGGAATTTTGTCAGCCCTGATTTCCTGCATGCCTGGCTATTCCTTCTACAGGTGCTGAATAGAAAGGCAGATTAAATAACCAGACTCAGCAGGTGTAGAGATGCCTCAGGTTTTAACTCTTATATTTTTCAATTCCTGCATTGCCAGGTGTGTAACTCTGAAGTTTCTTGTAGCCTGCTCACTTCTGTTCTCTGGACATACCAAACCTCTCTGGGCCTGCTCTCCAAGGACACCCAGGCTGTGCTGGGCCCAAAATGTGTAAACCAACATCTTGGAAGGGGGGTGAGCTCAGGGGAAATTACATCATTAACTGAAGTTTTAAATTACATCATTAACTGAAGTTTTAAATTACATCATTAACTGAAGTTTTAAATTACATCATTAACTGAAGTTTTAAATTACATCATTAACTGAAGTTTTAAATTACATCATTAACTGAAGTTTTAAATTACATCATTAACTGAAGTTTTAAATTACATCATTAACTGAAGTTTTAAATTACATCATTAACTGAAGTTTTAAATTACATCATTAACTGAAGTTTTAAATTACATCATTAACTGAAGTTTTAAATTACATCATTAACTGAAGTTTTAAATTACATCATTAACTGAAGTTTTAAATTACATCATTAACTGAAGTTT
Source organism: Daphoenositta chrysoptera (assembly GCA_013397915.1). NCBI lineage: Eukaryota > Metazoa > Chordata > Aves > Passeriformes > Daphoenositta > Daphoenositta chrysoptera. The sequence goes on along the minus strand of VZRO01008015.1, from coordinate 627,347 downwards.
TAAATTACATCATTAACTGAAGTTTTAAATTACATCATTAACTGAAGTTTTAAATTACATCATTAACTGAAGTTTTAAATTACATCATTAACTGAAGTTTTAAATTACATCATTAACTGAAGTTTTAAATTACATCATTAACTGAAGTTTTAAATTACATCATTAACTGAAGTTTTAAATTACATCATTAACTGAAGTTTTAAATTACATCATTAACTGAAGTTTTAATTGGCGAATTTATGCTGATGTGCAAATGAACCAAACCTATAAAGGTGTGGGGAACTCGTGACTCGGGGTCCATCCTGGGGTCCATTTTTGGATGCAGCCTTTGGCTCCCAGGGTGCACCTTTGAAGGCCTTTCCAATAAATCCCGACCTTTATTCCCTTATTCCTGTCCAGGCTCTGTTTCTAGGCAGCCTCTCAAGGCATCAGTTCTTTCACCATGGCAGAGCTCTCCCCCTTCCAATTTGCTCAGTTCTGCCCCATCCAGGCTGCAGAGTTTCTGTAAGGAAAATATTTTCTGCTCAACGTGCTTCATTTGTAGGAATATAGATATTTATAGGAAACACCACATGGATATTTTTTTGGGTCTGGGCTCCCTCTTACTAATTTTTACTGATGTGTGAGCAGGAATCACACTCTTCACTCTTGGGTTTAGGAGGTGTAAGAAATAAAAGATTCTATTTTTCCCTCTTCATTTGCCTTGTTAAACCTTGGCAGGTTTATAAATTGTGTCACAAAACCTACCCTATTCCTCTGGAAACATGTAACCTGTGTCATGACAAAACTAACTAAATAAATAAAGTTTCAGTTGGTCAAGAAAGGAATAATTTGTTCTTTCAACAAGCAATTCTCAGTTAACAATAGTCCGTGATGTCACAGCGTAATCCAGAGTGAGCGACCTTCCATTAAAATCAGAAAAATAACCAACAAAACAAAATTTGATCAAACATTTATAATAATATTCCAAAGTTATATAGCAAAAAATGGACCTACAAAAGCAGTTAGAAAATAGAAATAATTTTAATTGACTGGTGGGTTCTTGAATGTGTTTATTTAAAAGCAAAATAGTGACAAATCAACAAACATTCTTCTCTCTTGGTCATGCAAAAATTGCCTTGATTGGCAGTTATTTAATCAGAATAAGAGTGGAGGTTATAACTAAAAAATATCAAGGGTAAAGCAGCAATAGAGTATAAATTTGCTCTAAAATTACCTTTAGAAATCTATATTTTTGGATGAAAATGCCTTTTTTTGGGAAATGTGGATCTAGCTACCATTTGAAACAACGAATTTTGGACATGAGGGACTTCAGGCATACAAAAATTTTGTCTTCTGGGGTTTTTTTTCATTAATTTGGGGGTTTCTTTCCCTCATAAACAAGTACTAATTCAACAGGAGTTAATTTAGGAAACACCAATATGCAGAAAATTAGATTAGATGACTTCAAATTTTTTTTTGAATTTAATATTCCATAAAAAGATTGTCACACACACACACACACACACACACAGAGTGTTTGAAATTGCCAAGCACGTGAGATAACTGCAATTCAATGTCAAAGAAATATTCCAGCACTCCCTGAGGCTGGGGAATGAGAGCTCAGACTAACACACGTTATCTGTCACACTCTCTGGCAGTCAGATTTCTGCACCCAGCACAAGATCCAGCTCAGGAGCTGAGGAAAAATTCTGGATTTACAAGCTGCTCCTCTTCCTCAGCTGCATCCCTGGTGATTCAAAGCATTGGGAAGGCAGTGGGAAGTTGAGTTATTGCCCAGTTCTGCTCAGATTGATAATGAGAGGAGTATTAAGAAGAGAGCCACGTTGCAGACCCTGCAATCAAACCCAAAAATAATTATAAAAACCTCGGTTGGATTAATTGTGCCTTTCCCAGAAAGCAGCTGAGCACTCTCACCTTTTTTAACACTGCAGGAAAGAGGATCTCTACATTTTCACAGCACCTATGTGGAGTCCATCAGGATAATCTCCTTCTTACCCAGAATATCTGGAGAAGACGCTGACCTTGCCCATCCTGCTCAATCATCCATCAGAACCTTCCTCCAGGGGAGGGTGTCTCCACCCATGGCAGGGGGTTGGAACAAGATGTTCTTTAAGGTCCCTTCCAACACAAACCATTCTGGAATTCTGTGATTTCCATGAAATTGACAGGGAAATCCTTTGTTTGCCAAGCGGCAGTGCCTCCTTTCTCTTGGTGTATAATCATGCCAGGTCCTGGCAAAGCCCATCTGTGCCAGGGCTTTGCCCCGTGTCCTGCTGCATCAGCTGAAGCTCTCCCAAAGCTCAGAGCTCCTCTGCTCTGAGCACTCTCACCCTGAGCACTCTCGTGCCCAGAAAAATCCTGCTGGTGGCAAATTTGCCCTGATGTAAGTAGGGAAAACCATGGGTATCTGCAGGATTTCTTAGTTAAGCTGCTCCAGGCCCTGAAGCCACTTCTCCTTAGCACTTTTGATTTAAAGCCAGTTTTTGATTTAAAGCCAGTTTAGATATTGGCTTTAAATCATATAAAATGACAGCCTTCAGCACAGCCAGGTTATGTCCAAACTGAAACCATCCAGATCTGTTTTCCTGGGTTTCCAGCCCCTGTTTGCTCAGCACGAGGCAAGACCAGGCTGTTTAATTCTCTGATAAAAAACCTACCACATGTATTGGCAATAACAATTAGGGTGGAGGCCTAGCAGGGCTCACAGCAAGCTCCTATGTGCATGTTCTCTGTCAATATTTGTCCATGTGTGGAGTCACACTATTGCCTATTATCCCAGTTCTGGGAAAGTTTTACGGTCATTAGGGTGATTTTTAGAAAAATGAAATCATTCAAAGGTCAAGGGAAAAATAAGAGGAAATCAAACATTTCATAGAAACTGGGAATTTCATGCCTCCCGGTTGCTACTCAAGAGAGATATTTTTCCTTTTGAATCCCCAATGGGTCCCTTGTGTCCAGGGATGAATGTTACCACGATGGGGAATGCTAACACCACCAATTCCAGCAGTTAATCCTCAAAATTGGCTCTTCCTGTTTGTGCTCCAAGTGTTCAGTCCTTGACCTTTTTGTACAAAGCAAATAAGAGCCATTATTTTCAAATTTATCAGTGTTGCCATAGTTACTAACCTCTGTATGTGCCAGCTAATATTTTAAAGATATGAATAACAAATATATATTGCATGTTTTGCAGAGTTTGCCATTATCATGACAATAAATTCACATGCCAGAGCAAATAGTCATGCTGCAAGTTGTAGATAGGAATGATTTAAATTCATGGTTATTTTATCCTTTTGGGTGGGGGGGAGCACTGGATGAGGTGAAACAGCACTTGGTAGGTGTTTTCTGCAGTCAAGGCTGAGAGATGAACATCTCCAGGAACTGAACTGCTAATTGGGGAGAGAGGGACAAGGGGGATTATCCTCCTAAATTAAGGCGGAAAGCAGAGTAAAATGAGGTGTACAAATAATCCCCACACCCAGGAGTTCCACATGTGGATACAGGGGATTGGAAACCTCAGCAAACTGCTTGAGAAACCTAAGTGGGCATTAGGAGTTACACAGGAAACCCTTTGAGAAACCTGGGTGGACAAAAGAAAAATGGATTTTCCATGTGGGAAGGTGGGTACTTGCCTGTCCTACCTCCTATTTCATAGTAGCTCCCACTTTCATGGCCTCTCCCTGTAGAGATGTGTATGGATATATCTCTCTGAATAACATATTTACCCCCTACATACACATAAATAAATAAACAAATAAAAGTCTGTCTCTGCTGGCTCAGACCATCCCACTGTACCTGCCATTTCCTGATGGAGCTCTTTAGAAAATGAACATTTTTCCAGGCTGGTTTTTTCATACTCCAGACCGCACGTTGCAGGCTTTAATTTTGGTTTGAAAGAGGCGTTTTAACTCCTCCTATCCTTGTGATTTCCTCCCAGCATTCCATCACAGCCACCTCCACTTCTCCCAGGTAGTGTGCTGGGCATTCCTCACACTCCAGCTGCTCTCTGGATGGTAAAGTAGTCCTGATTTCTTTGAAATGCTGGCAAGGAGAACTCCACAGACTGTAACTCCATCATTTCCCAGTAGTTCAACAAAGGAGTATTTATTGTGTTGATTTTCTATAACAGCACTTATGACTTGTGCAAACTCTGTGGAGCAAAGTGTGTGTTGGCTTTTTGGCAGCTGAGGCGTGGTAAGATAAAATTCGATTCTGTTGCTGGCTGGAGCTGTACCTTTTCCACAAAATGTATTTTGGGACTGGGTGAACTAAGATGACAAAAAAAATCACAATCATTGTGTATGCATGTGTGTAATTTTAATTGTATAACAATTTATAATTTATATACACACTATTACACTGCTTTATGATTCTGGTGATTTTTTTTAAATAGTTTTTTAGCTACAGGATAATGGCTAATATTTCTCTATTAGGAATTGAAATGACATCAGAATGCAGTTTTAGATGTTGCTAGAGGCAATGGGAAGGCTGACAGAAATTCCATGTTCCATTTCCCTACCATACACCCAAACCATTCTGTAGAACATGGGAAACAACTTCCAGCGAAGGATAAGCAGTCCTGAAAGGTGAATTTCTCCTGGCACAGAGGCACCTGCAGCTGCCACCCCCAGCATCCCTCGCCAGGTGATTTGGGGAGCACTGGAGATGTGCTTCATCATGACCACGATGGTCAAGGGCAGAAGGGAGATGCATTCCAGAACTGCTTTCCAGCTTGCACGGGTACATAACCAGATCAGAGCAGCAGAGAAATCATTTATTTCATTTACAAACAGAGAAACACACTCAGAGCTCCCCCAGGTAGAGCAAAATCAGTGCAGTCCCACAGAGCCAAGCCCAGAGCAGTCTGAATGCAGAAGGCTGGGTGAAGAAAAGCTGAAAGAGAATCTCAGTGAAAAGAAGGATTTGAAGATACTCTTTAAAAGTTGCCACATCATGATTTCAGAAGTTACCCTTTATTGATTAGCAGTCAGGAATTTGTTCATTCCTCCCACATCTCGCAGAGCTTCTGCACAGATGATCATTAAATGTGGTGTTTAATAGAATTAAAGCCAAACCAATGCCTCCACAGGTTTGGTTTTTCACCCAGAGCATCAATAACACAAGCAGATCAAGGACAGCCTTCACAGTGAAATAAGGGCAGGGGGATAGGCTTCAAAAGGAGATTTAATTTCTGTGCTTAATTATTAAAATGGATTTAAGTTAAAATTTGAAGAAATGGGACCTGATTCCACTTACACACTTCAGTGTAGCTCTTCTGGTTCTCAGATATTTTTGCTGTTTGGCTTTGGAAAAATTGCAAAAAGCTGGGACTAATCATAATTGACTTCAGAAATCTTCAGTGATAACATTTACAGCTGAACTTGTCATGCTGAGTTCCTCTTACAGACTCATCATAAAGGTGCAAATCACCCAATGTGCATTTCCCATCCACCTTCCTATGAGATGGGCTCTGCTCTCCAAGCTCCTTCTGCTCTCTGCTCACAGAGGGGTGATCCAGGTAATCACCCCACAGGAGCTGCCACATCAATATCCTGTGAAGCTTTGCAGACTTCCCTCTTTGGTCAGATGAATCTTTTTCCTATATCTTTAAATTATACCTCACCAAATGAGGTTTAATAAATATAACCACAATTAATTGATCATTCTGTCAACTCTTTTTTTTTCCATCCTGCCACAATTTTCTCTTAACTTATTTCTTAACTTACTATCTCTTAGCTTATTATTTTCTATGAATTTAAAAGCTCACAGACATTTCCCTTTCAATTGTTCTTTCTGGTATTTTTCTCTCAGGAAATCAACAAAATTATGTTCTGAGTGTGTAAAACATTTTACCATAAATGTTTTACAAATTGCCACTAGAATTCTATATTCTAGAGGAACCATCAAAGTTTATCACATTTCTGTGTAACCGAATCTTTAGGATTTTATATTTATATTTATGTATATGTATATGCATATGTATATTTTTACTTTTATTTTTATACACTGCCAAGAATGTGGACAATTTTCTGCACCTTGTTGTAGGCAAAATCCTGATCCTGATGGTTCCACCTGTATTTAACTGCACAGATCTGTGCAGCCCAACACCCAACAACCCGGGCCATGTGTTGTGCTTCCAATTCCCTCTTCTAGCACACAGAACACAACCATACCCTTGCATTTCTAAATTGCCAAGAGTTTTCCATTACTATCAAAAATCAGATATATTTTAGTGTCATGTGGTGGATGAACACGAGCAGAAATTCTGAGCACCCCACAACTGCCTCAGGACAGGGCTGCAGGATGCTCAGGAAACCAGAAGAGTTCAACAGACATCAGATTTGTCCCAAAACAGGATACTGAGGAGGGAAAAACAGAAATAATACACATTTTTAATGAAATAAGACCACACGAGATACAAATTATGTGCCCCTTCTAATTTATGTCAAGTGCATCAGCTCTCCACTAGGGTGCCCTTGGCCCAGGGAGGGGGTTCAGAGGGATTTTCCCATTTTCAAAGGGAGTTTCCCAGTTTCAGAGCGACCATCAACAGTACCTTTCTGCCCTGTAGACTTAATTTTCCCCCGATTTAGATATCTATGGTTTAGATGTCTATGGTTTAGAGCAAGTAACCTTATGCACTTTTCCCAGCCATTGCAGAGATCTCTTAAAATGTGAGTCATCTGCCTTGCTCTGCTTTAGGACGAGAGGATTTTAATCCTGGACTCTTGAATATATTAAGTAGAAACTGAGAAAAGATAAATTAATATTACACTAAGGAGCTCAGGTGTAGTTCAGGCAGGCAGGCTGTGCCTCCTACACACAGAATCTTCCCTCCAAGACATGATTCAGTTTTCTCTTCCCACTTTTTACTCACTCCTCGTGCTGGAGCAGGAGAAAAATGAGAGGTGTGGGAATGGTGGTACTAAAGGCAGAGTGCTGCTTTTAAATAACTCCATAGATAATGTAAGTGCATGGAGTAACACATTATCCTCTTGGCTGAGTAAAGATGATTGCAGCATTAAAACTTAATTAAATGCAACTGCTTGTGGCAAAGAGAGGGTCAATGACAGATCTGCTGTGACACAGATCCTCCTTCTCCCTCTTGAAGTGCACAAGCAGTTCTACTAAATCCAGTCAATCAGTGATTTATATATATATATAGAGAGAGAGAGAGAGAGATTTATATATAGTATTTTCATGCTCTTTGTGTTGAATATTGATTCCAGACATAACCATTTTATTGCTTGTTTCTAACTGTTGACAACTGAAGTAGTTTTATAAGGGTGAAAAACATGGTTTATTAAATTTTGCTTGCTCACCTACAAAAGATGCTTAGCCTGGAAAGACTTGCAAGAGGACAATGACAAGAATATTATACACTTAAATACTCATTTTATCAGGAAGCTTGCAACAGAATGTAGGGGTGAGATGGTTTGTAGAAGTTCATCCTCTGGACTATCAGCTAGAAATGCTCTCTCCTGAGTTCTTCTCCTGCAATTCTTCCCCCACTCCATCATTCTGTCCCTCTGTGCTTTAATTAACAAACAGCACCTCTGGATGTGTTTAAATTCCCTTGCTCTTGTTGAAGTTCTGCTCTCTGCCCTCTGCTCCCATCACACCGCAGAGACACGAGATATTTTATGATGATCTTCATCCTGCTTGCTACAAATGCTAGAAATTGTACAGCCCTAACAGGAGCTGAAATGTGGAGGGGGTGGGTTACACCAGCTACAGAAACTTCAGGACCACGGAGGGGTGGGAACATCCCTGTAGAACCCCAAAAAGAGTTGTGGGAGCACGTGGTGACAAAGGAACACACTGAGGACTCTTCACTGCCCTCTGCTCAATAGATTGAACCTCTCCAGCATTCAAATTTCTCCTTTCCTCCTGATCACAGAATCCTTAGGGTTGGAGTGGAGCTCTGGAGATCACCCAGTCCAACCCCCTGCCACGGCAGGGCCACCCAGAGCAGGTGACACAGGAATGCATCCAGGTGGGTTTGGGATGTCTCCAGAGAGGGAGACTCCCCAGAATCCCTGCACAGCCTGTATGGACTCTCCAGCTTGAGAACAAAGCTCTGCTTATCTAGGTTGGTTATTTTGGGGTATAATTGGAATTGGGTGAAGAGTAACACCAATGTTAATCATGGATTTGACTTTGCCCTGGTGGGAAAGGATCAGGCTACTGAAGGAGAATCCTCTGGATGAAACAGAAGAGTGGGGCACCCAGCACCCTAAAATCTCCACAGAGCTTTCTTTGCTGTTTGAAGAACCTTGCCAAAGTCCTGGAAAGATTCTTTCAGTTGAACTCATTTTGCCACTGCAAGTTTTACAGATGAGGATGTGAAATGGAAAACTGGAAGCATGCAACCACTCAGAAGATAATTTTGACCAGTGTTTAGTCTAAGCAAGGGACAAGAGTTCATCTTTTCCCAGCAGAAGTAGCATTAAAGGAATAGCTGCTGCTCTCACTTACAACATCCATGCACCCTGGAATATTACAAGTGTCCTTTTAAAACCCACCCTGGAATATAAACTGTCTCCAAAGGCAGTAAGAACTGTAGGGTGAAGAGAAACGGTCGTTTATACAAGGACTAGGTTTTTAAGCTGCATCAAAAGACCACCTAAGCAAAGGTTTAATAGCAGAGATTCAACTCATCTCATTCCTGTTCATCAAATCGTTTCTGCTTGTGCCTCTTTAACCACAAGGCCATGCATGGAATAGTTTGGATCCACTTGGATTTTAGGGATAAGGACCCTTCTGGCTGCCCAACAAGGGCACTGCCTATGTACAAAGAGCCTTTTAAAATTCATGGGAACTTCGTTAAGGCAAGAAATGCTAAAAGAACCACCAAAGCATCCTGGTGTTCGCTGGTATTTTACTGCATGAAGGAAAGAATAAGGGAAATACTGATACCTTGAGAGGCTGCCTAGAAACAGAGACTGGACAGGAATAAGGGAATAAAGGTGGGTATTTATTGGAAAGGCCTTCAAAGGTGCACCCTGGGAGCCAAAGGCTGCATCCAAAAATGGACCCCAAGATGGACCCCGAGTCACGAGTTCCCCACACCTTTATAGGTTTGGTTCATTTGTATATCAGCATAAATTCTCCAATTAAAACTTCAGTTAATGATGTAATTTCCCCTCAGCTCACCCCCCTTCCAAGATGTTGGTTTACAAATTTTTGGGCCCAGGACAGCCTGGGAGTCCTTGGAGAGCAGGCCCAGAGAGGTTTGTTATGTCCAGAGAACAGAAGTGAGCAGGCTACAAGAAACTTCAGAGTTACACACCTGGCAATACAGGATTTGAAAAATGTAAGAGCTAAAACTTGGGGCATCAATATGGCAAAAAAGCACATGGCAGTGTAGGAGTTAAAAAAAAAGACAACAAATTGATTCTGAGAAGATTGGAATTGAGATCAACTTGTAAAACTAGTGGGGTTTTTTGTTGGTTTTTTTTTTTTTTTTTTTTTTTTTTTTTTTTTTTTTTTTTTTTTTAATAAATTTTTAAAAATTTTCAGTACATC
>VZRO01008015.1:604862-617417 GCA_013397915.1 Daphoenositta chrysoptera | reverse complement strand
AGAATAACTTGTAAAACGAGGGGGGTTTTTTTTTTGTTTTTTTTTTTTTTTTTTTTTGCTTTATTTTTTTTAAAGTAACTTTTAAAATATTCCAGATCTCCTTGGAATCTGGTGGGCTGTGTAAGCAATGGATAAGGATGTGTTTGGGGAAGCAAACTACCAATTTTCTGACAACTTTAAGACTTTTAAGAGAGGTATTCCTGGAACTCTTAAATGATTAAACAAACTTTTTAAATTATTTTGCTAGTGAAGGACATTCATTAATCCCGAACTTTATAATGCCAGGGCTCTAGACACTGAGAATGGGACATCAGCATGATTTCTCAGAACAATAATGCTTTGTCATTCTTCATTAAATCAAAATGATGCTAATCCTTGTGTAGCAGGAGTAGTTCTAACAGGATATTAGAGCTTTTATTTTTTTTCCAGTGGAAATTTTCCTTTTTTTTTCCCCTGTGTCAATGCTGAAGGACTGTCCTGTTCAAGCACTCTGATTCTGCTGTTTAAGACCTATAAATCTCCAATTGTGCTCTGTTTTCTTGTGTTTAAATCAAAGGGCAGGGTAACCTGAACTGGTTTCTCTAATTATAAACTAAATATTTGGAGTTCCCAAACAGCCTCCCTGACAGCAGTGTGATCCTGCTCTTCCCTCTAGTCTGCCATTGGAATTCTGCCTGTTCCCTGATCCTCTTGAGCAAAATTCTGGTATTTTCCAAATCATCTTTTTTTGGTTGAAACAGATTAAAGAGCAGTCAGAGAACCAGACCTGTTAAAGGAGCTGAGGGTAGGAAAAGCTCCAAAAGCGATGCCTGACATCCACTGCTGGTAGAGGGGTCACAGGGACCCAAATTCAGCTGTGAAAATTGCGTGTGGGGAGAAGAAATGATGGGAAAAAACATCAATCCCTGACATCTATGTCACTACTGTATTTCAAACACATCAATTCCCACATTATTTTGTGTATAAATTATTCATGAGTATTCCCAAATGCAGAGTGCATTTCCTTCCTTCGCTTCCTTCCGAGTCTTGAGCTTTGTTCTGTTCTCCTGTTTCTTCATCCTTTTAGCCAGAAAAGTCTCCAGAAAATTTGTTCTGGAGAAAAATCCCAAACAGGGACTGCTGCAATTCCCAGCGTTTTGTGTCTGGTGGCTTGTAATTACTTTTAGTGCATTGATTGTAGTCCCTGGAATTGCTGGTGTACATCTACATGACACAGCTTTTATAGCCAACACATTTTTTTTTTTGCCTTTATGCAGCCTCTAAAACCAGGAGGTGAGGATTTCACTACACAGATTTTGGATAATTAAATAGGTGATTAAATAGAGAGCAGCCACTGTAAATGTATTTAGAATGCTTCCACTATTTTCTTTGTGAAAATATTCCTGGAAAAGTTGCATTAAAACCTCATTTTCTTAAAACACTCCTTACTTTTGCCTCTGCACTCTGCAGCTTCTGATTGAGAACAACATTGGGTATTTATATTTGCCAGTATCAGTCCTGTTAATCATCCAATTCATCCTATCACCCCACCAGGTTTATTTAGAGTACATCCATATTCTGTTCTCCCACAAATCAGAGTCTGCACCTGCGCTGCCATTTCTGTCACATGGCTTTGATTCGCTAATGAACAATTTAAATTCAGCTGTTTTCTGTAATTTGTAAACTTATTGGGCAATGCAGAGAAGGCTGAGCTCTTGTAGCAGCTGACCAGTTCCTTATTCCCAGAAAATAAATGAGGATATTTGGCCAACGGAGAAGGAAAGCAACACAGACTGAACCTCAATCTACTGCTAATTTGTTGGCACAAAATAGAGACAGGATTTTTCAGATTTATTAAAGATTCTAAGAAAGATTTTTGGGCTATTCTTTGTTACTGATTATTGTCTCTGTCAGGCTGATGGGTTCCAGACATTCTCTTCTATCTTACACGGTTAGAAATGAGCAAGATTTTCTTTGGCAGAGGGTAAAATGACTGGAAAATGTATTTGGAAGAGGAGTGGCACTCAGACAGTTTTCCTAATTGTCTAAAAATGTGAAGGAAGTGTGAAATACTTATTAAAAGTCAAATATTAACTTCGGCATTTTGAGAGCAAAACAATTCTCTTTGGTTTTAAAGCCTTTATTTATTTAGAAACATAATGTTAATGAAAAAGGGGTTAAATGCTGCCTTTGAAACATTCCATTTTAAGCTGAATGTTTCATTCTGGATTAACTCCAGCTGCTATTCCAGGCCTTTATTTATGTTTTGTTTGTTTCACAACAACGCATAAAATAAGGCTGTTCCTTCTCTGCTCTGCAAACAAGACATACTAATGGCTGGGGAAAAAAAATACTACAATAATTTGGAAGAGATTTAGGAGCTGGAGCAGTGAACTGGACAAACAGAGAGGTGCCTGACTATTTATAACATCTCCAGTGGGGGTGTTTACTGAAACAGTCACCCTGCTCTGCCTTTGCAGCCAGAAGAGGTCAAATCATTATAAATAATAATGTTTTCCAGAGAGTTGGATGTCTCTCATGGGATCATTCTCGCATTTCCCTCTCAGTGACTCCAAAGGGAAGTGGGAAGAATGCTGAGGCTGGAGAAGGGTTTATTACCCGAATTTGAAGGTGGGATGTTGCTTCCACACTTCCCTCCAGCTGCCAAATAAGCCAGGACAAATTTAAAGAAGAATGAGCAGCTGGGGAGGAGTTTCAAATGGAATCCCAGATGGCAGCTGAGGAGCAGTTACTTCTTGTAAGGGTACAGAAATAAGGACCCAAATGAGATATAAGTTCATAACCAGGCTGGGAGAGCTGGGAATGTTCACCTGGAGAAGATCCAGGGAGAGCTCAGAGCCTCTTGCAGGGCCTAAAGGGGCTCCAGGAGAGCTGGAGAGGGACTGGGGACAAGGGATGGAGGGACAGGACACAGGGAATGGCTTCCCACTGCCAGAGGGCAGGGATGGATGGGATATTGGGAAGGAATTGTTCCCTGTGAGGGTGGGCAGGCCCTGGCACAGGGTGCCCAGAGCAACTGTGGCTGCCCCTGGATCCCTGGCAGTGTCCAAGGCCAGGCTGGACAGGGCTTGGAGCAGCTTGGGATAGTGGGAGGTGTCCCTGCCCATGGCAGGGGGTGGAATGAGATGATTTTTAATTTCCCTTCCAACCCAAAGCATTCCACAATCCTGTGAAACTCTGCATTGGGCATTTCACAGTAAGAAGGAGGAAAACAACTCAGTGGAAACTCAAAAGCAGCGCTGAGAAACGGATTTTGCTTTTTAAGTGCTTTGCTCTCTGATTCCCTCAACTGCCTTGAAAAGGGAACCTGGCTCCGTGAGGTAGAAATGATTCATTCAGGAAAAGACAAATCCCTGTAATTAATGGGGAAATAAATTTTACAAGAAATCGTCCATCTTCTCTTGTGAAAGAGTCCGTAATGGTCAACTGATGGGCTTTTATAAGACAAGTGTCATAGTTCATGGTGAGTTTAAAGACAAAACTGTGATTCCCTGGGATATAAATGTATTTTCAGGAACAGTTTGAATACTGATATTTTATGGGCTAAATACATCAGAATGAGTCACTCTAAAGATACTAGTCTGGGCAGACAGTGACTCAGAAATATTTGGTATTTTTTTATTTCTTTTGTAAGTTGGGCCTTAAACATCGCCAATGTGGAAATGTTTAATAATTGATAGCAAGTACTAATAGTGAAATATTAATTCCATTCTGTTTCTGAGCAGTGTGCACATTATTGGACACTATATATTTATGTTAAAGTTATTAAATGGATTTAATTCCTTTTTTTATACTCCTCCAATGTATTGCTCAGGAATCTATTCAATATTATAATGACATGAGAAATGAATACATTCCTGTGCTAAAGTGTATTTCTTGCGAGAAATCATTCCAAAGAAAGGAAGCCTCTGGATGAGATTTCCAGGTTACTTCATCACATCTACAGATATTTTTTCCACCACGGCTACATTTCAGAGTTGTCTGGCCCAACCACAAATTCATCTCCCACTGAAAACCAACAGAGATGATGTCACCTCACCTTTAATAGAACACTCATTAATATTTATCCCTAAATCTGCTGTTCTCCTGCTTTTATTCCCTCCTTATTTTTATGCTTAATAATAAGTCATTTAATTTCCTTTTTTAGACCTAATCTGCATATACCTATTTTTCAGGTAATGCTCTTCCACAAGAAATCCACTTGGATTTCTACTGGACAAATAATAAGGTTCATATTTTGCATTGACATTTACAGGAATAACAAGGAGAGGTCTGAGTGTTGTATGGGTCAGCAAAGTTTCATTGGTTTCAAGAAAATACGTGCTTAGATTTGAATAATTCCATAAAATGAACTGGATCACCTTTTCCTAGAATTCTGTGTATTCAAATGCATTTTTACTATTTTTGGCGTTCTGAAATGCCTTCCAGAAAAAAAATCGACAATTTTTTGGAGGGCCGGAACGTTTGTTTTCTGTTTGTGCATTTTGAATGTCCTTTATCCAGCAACAGTTGCACACCTCCAGTTCTGAAGCCATTCTCCTGATCGTCCTTCCACTCTCAGCAAATAAAAGTAAGCTGAAGTGTTTTACCACTGCATGTGGTATCTGTAGATGAAAGTGTTGTCAGAAAAAAGGAACTATCTGCATGACTATCTGCATTCTCTTCTTTGAGAATTAAAAAATAAAGTTAATCTGAACAGAAATAAATGCAACAGTTTATCAGAGTGAGATACTGAGTCACAGAATTCTCCAAATGTCAGAAATGACAGACACACATCAGCAATTTTGTTCTCAAATCCAAAGACTCACATATCTAAAAGTTAAGCATTTATTCATTTCTGCTTTTCAAAATTCCCCATGTAATCAATAGAGCATTACTAATATTTTCAGACAGAAACTCAACATCCACAACTGCCAAAACTTGCCTTCTGGAGATGCCTCTCTCTCTTATCTCTGCAGAAAACCAAACACAGATAATTTTTATGAACCACCTGGCTTTTACATGACTTTCTTCTCCTGGGCTCCTAAATTCATACAAAACTCTTTGCAAATCTGAAATTCAGAATATTTGCAGCGTCCCATAATAGATCTCTTTTGCAACACTCTCTAGACCTCCTGACATGCTGTGTTGTCACCCACTAACCACAGTTTATATAATATCTGTTAAAAAGTTCAACAGTTTATAAAATCCTGAACAATTATTACTGTATGATCGAGTTATTATTTTACTTGGAAGTTTATTCTGACAGACAAACTCTTGGAGAATTAAACTTTAAAATGAGAGAGTGGTTATTAAGATTGATTAGTCACTTAAATAAATTACTGCATGGTGGGTTTTGTTTCTCTTTGAGATTTATGACTTCACTTGAAGTTTTATGACTGTAGAAATTATGTTGTAGTTAGTTTCGTGTCAGCTGGCCAAAGAGAAGGGAAATTGGTGGAATTTCCATCAAAACGACCAAACAAGACATTTCAGTGGCTTTCTCTAATTTCTCATGTGGTGACTCCACAAGGCAGTGAGGGATGAATGAATGAATGAAAACTCCTGAATGAAAACTCCTCTGCTTGAATGGCCACATTGGAGGATAAAAACAGGACAGAGTAAAAATGTTCTGGGAGAGAGGGATTGCCTGAGGATTCCAGAAGATAAGAGATATCTCCTTAAGGGACCCTGGGTGGGACAAATTAAATTTTCAACGTTTCCACTGCAAAACAACCTGAGGTTAAAAAGTGAGGCCTTGACCCTGAGTGATCCACCCAAAGTTATTGATCTTCATTTCCAGCCCTTCTTTTCCCACATGCACCAGAGTCAATAGGATTGATTGCTGTGCCTGAGCTAGATCTGCATTATTGATTTTGAAATCATGTTTGTTATGCTGCTCCCTGGCCTCAGAGCAGATCTGTGGTTTCTCAGAGATAGACATTTCCAGGAATTCTTTTCAGTCCTCTGCCACAATCTACCTTCTAGGACAGGAGCTGAGAAAGTCGATTATTTTTCCCCTAAATTCTTATATTTACTCTCTTAGCCTGGATATTTCTGATTCTTGCCTTGTGTTGTATGCTTATCATGATAACTCAGATCTCACCGTGCAATCACCTTCGGCTGTTTTGGTTTGTTTGGTCTCAAGGACAGGAATTGTGATTGTAATTCTTGGATTTGGGTGAGAGTTCAAATGCTAGAACCACTATTTAAGATATAATTGCTGGTGATTTAGTATTTTTAACCAAGAAACTTCTGAGCATATCATTACAAATTGTAATACCAGGTTGGTCACATAAATGGGGAAAAACTTCACCTTAAATACTTACAAATATTTTAACACGGCCAGAACACTGCTGACACACCAATAATATCTCTCCTGACAGATCAAGGTGCAGCATCAGGTGAAAAAAACCAAGAAAGGTGAAAAACCAGTTCAATCTCAGTGTCACAGACTGTTCCTTGGTCATCCCACCCCATCCAAGAGCAACACCTTGAGTGAGGCCTCTGGAAGTGGTTAAATGTGTTAAATGATGTGGGCAAGAAGATGAAATTCTACAGCTTTGAGCAACCTCCCATCCCACCAATGCCTGGATCAGGGATAACTAACACAGGTCCCAGGCTGAGGAGCAAGAATGCCCCAACAACAACTCCCAGGAGGAGGAGGATGGGCTGAAGGGTTGGAGGCACATTGACAGCACCATCCCTGTGTTACCTAGGAAATGGAGCAATCTGTACCCGAGCCAGGGCCTGGAGAACACTTCCCAATCCTAAGAAAACTCCTGGAGGTGCTCTGGGCTGGCTCTCTGACAGGACAGAGCTGTTTCCCAAACCTCGGCCAGCACTGGAGCTGTTGGAGGAAAAGCTGGAAGGAGCCTTGGCATTGGCTCCCGTGGAGCAGCTGTTGAGCTGCTGTGAGGCAGGAGAGGCACAGATGGGGAAAGAAGGGCTCATATTTAGGCCAGAACTTGGGGTTAATCTTTAAAGACCAACCAAAACAAGGTGGGGCAAATCCCTTCTTCAAGAGAGTGCAAAATATCCTGTGTGAGCCACCCAGTAACACCTCGTGGATCCCGGGACCCACATATTTATTTACTTATGGAAAGAAGAGTAAAAGATGCCATATGTAATTCATGTGGTTTTATCCAAGCCAAAATTCACTTCACCACGCCTACCTAATGATTAGATTTTTTTTTCTTCTGTGCTCAAGTATTTATGTGGACCTTACGACTGCTGTGGAAATAGAAGCATTTCCTAAAATGGAATCATTTCAACATAGGCAGACGAAGGGAATGCACAGATTGTCATGGCTGATGCTAAAAACTGCACAGTTTAGGTAAAATATATATAATTTCACCTTTATGATTTCATCCTTGCCCATTGCAGACTGTTTGCTCTAAGTGTAACTTCTTGGAGGCTGAAGATCTCAGCTCTTTTTTGCTTTATGACTCCACCAATGCATTTGGTGTTTGTTCTGTTTGTTCTGTTTGTCTTTCTAGATTTTTAATTTAATTTCTCCTTATTTGCTTGTTTTTATTCTTTCTGTAAGGAAAAATAATAGATTTCTTGCTTATATGGAGAATAATTGCTGGAAAAAGTAGAAGGGAATGCCAGCTGCAGAGCCCCAGGTCTCCAACAGTCATGCAGTTTGTGCAGCCCTTCTATTACTCCTGAAATGTAAGGAGATAAAATTTGGAAAAGAGATAATATAGTACCTGCAGGCAGATTTCCTTAGCTAGGACCCAAAAAAAAATTTTTTAAGTGAAATGTCAAAAAAAAGAAGCCTTTTTAGAAAATATTTTAATTAAAAGTGTGACAAACATTGCTTTTGTTCAACTTGGTACCCATAGGGCTCAAGCCAAACGTTCACTGTCAACATGAGCCCAGCTGAGCAAACAATATCGCAGCTCTGGTTTTCTTTTTCCTTTTTTTAAAATAATTTAATTCAAAGAAATGACTGTATATGTTTGAATTTGTGCATGTATGAGAGGCTTCACCCTGCTCCTACAGCTTGAGATTTTCCAGCAGTTTAAACAACTTACAGGAACACTGCTATTTTTAGTTCAGTATTTTGAAATATTTGACCACTTTGAAAATTAACCCTTGGTGGAGCTGATGAGGAGAAACTTTTTTTACTTTTGCATTATTATCACAGCTAGGGACAGTCACAGTGTTCATTGTTACTGCTGCTCAATATTTTTATTTATATAAGCCCATATTTCATAGCTTTGCAAAATTAACCAGTGTGGGCTGAAACGGTCTAGTTCCCATTTCTGCCTCATGATGATTTCTGTCTTTTACATTAATTTTTAAAAAATAAAATTAAATCCATCTCTGAGAACAACAGTAAGAGAAAATTTGTTGCCTTGCTCATATTAAATAAATTAATGTCTTTCACCTTTTTCTCTCTTGTGCCTCTGGTGGAAAAGATGGTATTGAAAACTCAAAGGGATGAAAGGACAAAACTACCAATTTTTCTATCAAATCTGGCTTTTTTTGTTTCTTCTGAATAATGGCCCAGTTTTAGAAAGACAAAAACCTCTGAACTATCTGCACATAGAAGAAACAACTCAGAAACCTGCTTGGATGCCTCAGACTCTACAGCAAGGGATATAAGGACCCTAAATTCAGTGGGACATGTCAGTGAACACTCACCCAAACTGATTCAGCATCCAAAGCACTCCAGACACCAAAGAAAGGGGCAGTTTTCATTTGTCTCGAGTTTTTCCACATTTTGTGCCTTCAAGAAGTGACCAACCTCAGTATTCAGGGTTCCAATGGATATCCAAGGAGCAGAATTCAGGGTTCCAATGGACGTCCAAGGAGCAGAATTCAGGGTTCCAGGGGACATCCAAGGAGCAGAATTCAGGGGCAGCAGTGGGCAAGTGCATGGTGCAGCCCTGCTGAACTGAGCTGATTTTCCACAAGCAAATCAGAGGTCTGAAGAGAGCATCCAGGAGTGGAAACGGCATGAAGCTGTGTCAGAGGAGTTTTGTGTTGGATATCAGGACAAGGTTCTTCCCCCAGAGGGTGGTGGGGCACTGAATGGGCTCCCCAGGGAATGGGCATGGCCCCAAGGCTGCCAGAACTCCAGAAGTGCTTGGGCAAGGCTCCCAGGCACAGGGTGGGATTGTTGGGGTGTCTGTGCAGGGCCAGGAGCTGGACTGGATGCTTTGGAGAAGAGACCAAAGGTCACGAGAGATACAGGATGAGGACATGATCACCCTGGATTGAGGGCACAAGCCTTGGCTTCTGCATTGGATCTGGAAGGAGAAAACACTTTATGGCATTGATTTAGGACAAAAGAAACCCTCAAGTTCTGTGAGCTCTCTTCTGATTGGGCCTGTAACGCCTCTTTAATTAACAAGATGTTCCTTTCAGCCGGTTGCCCAAGGTCAAACAAAAAGAACATCCTTCAGAGCTTCAGCTTCCCTCCACTCTGGCCCCGGGGTGGATTAGCCCGTGCTCAGGGCAGGGCGTTGGACTGTGCTTTTCCACACCGGAATGCTGTGGACAATCCTCTTTTGTCCTGTTGCTTCTAAATCCTTTGAGCAACACGTTGTGAACTCCCTTTTCCAGCACAGGTGTGTTTCCTTTTTCACTGCCAGCTCCTGACCTGACCCGGGTGAGTTTATGAAAGCTGAAAAACTCTTCTTTTGTGTGTCTTCTCGAAGTGAGAACGAGTTTGTTTTGGAAGAAGAACACGTTTTCCTCTCAGTTTTTGGGCAGGAGTCCATCTGACACCCAACTACCTGAAATATATCTCAGGTGGCAGAGCTCACGTGCTGCAGATCAAGAGTATTTCACTGCAGGTTAAAGAGAAAAGTTTTAGTTGTTCACTGCCAGAAAAAAAAAAAAACACCATAAGTTTGGAATTTTCTGGAAAAACTTTTATTTTTCACAGTTATAATCTTATTATATCTCAAGCTGAAAGTTTATGGAAGGGGTTATTACATATGTTATTGGAAACAAAGCATCTGCCTTCCTACTTCTCAAGGTTCTTTTGAGAACTTCTGCTTATTCTATTATTATAGTGATCCATATGTATGACAAGCAGTATTTTGATGCTGTTTGATATGAAATTCAAAAGAATATAGTGCCAAAAGAAAAAAAAGTACACAAGAAAAAGAAATCAGAACATGCTTAAATTTTTATACACCTTCTCATGCAGGAAAAAATAGGATGGCCTTGTGGTAATTTGGGACATTGGATTAAATAATTCAAAGACATTTATGCAGTTTTCTAATACAGCAAAATTTATGCTCTTTCTATAACTTTTGACAATCTGAAACATCAGGGTTAAACATAGATTTTCTTTCTTTCCTGGTCTCTTTAGTGAACAGAAACAGAGGCTCCTGCAGGGGACCAGAGTCAGAGGAGGTGTCTCTTCTCATTTGATCACTGAGGGAGCTTCTCTTTTCCCAGGCAGTTTTGCCACCTGCCTTGGGCTGTCAATACAGCTGGGATGGATCTTCCCAGCTGCCACTCCACAGGAAAACCAGATTATTCCACAGGAAAAATAAAAAGTCCTGTGGGCATGAGAGACGGTGGAACACAAACTGCAAACCCATGGACACTGGATGGGTTTTAAAACCCAAACTGGAATGATTTAAAATGAGCAGGTTTGTCTAAGATGGAAGTCCAGGTACAGCCAGCATGGACAAGTGGGATCTCCAAAGGAGGGAGAAGATTTCCCTGTCAGAGAGATTTAAAATATGTGAGGAAGGGCACTGCTTCATCCCACAGGCCTGCACTGAACAGCTGTTGTGAAGATGGCAATAAAAACCCAATAAAAATCTAAAATTTCTAAGAGACCCAAGACTAATCATTAACTCACTTTGCAGATTCTTGTCTGTTTCCCTACAGGGATTGTGCCTTGACAGCAACACCAGGAAGCAATAAATTACATTAAAATTACTTTCTAATTGACAATAATTAATCAAACTACCAACTATTGTTCCAGACACCCCTGGACAAATAATTAACCCCAATTGGCCTCATTTCTCCTCTTTGAACTGGAAATAGAAAAGTTAGTTTTGACAGTTTATTTTGCTTCTAATTTCTATGAATGGTCAATTTTCAGGTGACAGAACAGAATATGGCACCTGACAGGAGAGTTTTCAAATTGCTGCTGCAGTAAACATAAAGAAACAAGACTCATAATGTTTTTTTTGGAGGTGATAGGCCTGCAAACCTGGATTGCACATCTCCAGATGGGGCAGATTTACTCCTTTTTCCTCACTGATTTCTTAAACTTTGTGCCAGGAATGCACATAATAATTTGCTTTATGATTTACCATAAATAACACACTAATAATGTATGTTAAATTAATTTAACACAGAGAATTCTTTACCTACACCCACATTTAAGACCCTTGGCAGGGAAGTTGTGGCTTAAATACACTTGGGTTTCATAATTATCCCAAACCCCAGCAAGCAGAGTTATCTGCTTATACCTGTTAGATATTTTATAGCTGCATTTGTCCAATTAAATCAAATGATCTTCTGGTTTTTAGGCCAAATACATGCAGAGACTCTCATCTTTACAACTAAAGAATAAAACCACTAAAAAGAGCACTAAAACCAACAATACCAAACACAAACTGCCCCTTGGGAATGGCTCCTGCAGCCCTGAAAGTTCTGAACCATGGCCAGGAGGTGTTTTGGGGGTGCTGCTGTAGTCTGCTGGCCCAGAAGGACTGTTCCTCACACTAGGGGCAATCTTAAAACTTTACAAATAAACCAATAAATTTACAGTTCCCAGCAATATTCCTTACCTCTGCTTAAGTCACTAGTATAGAAATAACTTCACGAGAAGGCATTGCTTGCAATAGAATAACCAAAATTCTGTTACTCAGTACACGGGATAATTATTATAGCTTCCAGATGTTTTGTTCCATTAAAATATAATTTGGAGAATTCTTGATTTTTTTCTCAGAAGAAAAAAAAAATCTTTTAAAAATTAAGATAAACTTAATGAGAAATGCTTTGCAGGCACGTGCTGGTTTACACACCCAAGGGCTGAGCCAGAGCAGCTGAGGGCTTTGAGGAAGAGCAGAATTCCCAGCAGCACCAGACTGGTGCCAGATTTTGTGCCAAGGAAAGGCAAAAGTGCAAAGCTTGCACTTCCCAGTGTTTGAAAGAACACACAACATATAAACTTAGAGGCAGAAATAGAAAGGAAGGAGTAAAACCGAGGATTCCTGCACTGCTTGCCATATTTCAAATAGGCTCAGGTTACTCTTTAAAAATATAAACTCCACTTCAGCCCTAAGTGAGTGAGTGCTCTCTGCTCTGGATCAAACCCGAGGGTTGTGATGATCTTTTTGGGCCTTAACATCAACAAATCCTTTAAATAAATGTGGATTTCCATGCAGAGCTCTCTGCTTCCCTGTGTGTATACAAAGGCCAGTCAGAGGTGGAGCCATGGAATGGCCATTCCAGGCACTGAATTGCCTCTGGACATGTTCAAAATCAGAAAATTAAACACACTACACTGCACTACTACTTTTTTTACCTTACAGTCACTCTGTTTTTCCTCTGTTATATATAACAATTACATATATATACATATAT
>VZRO01008015.1:592533-603781 GCA_013397915.1 Daphoenositta chrysoptera | reverse complement strand
AAGGAAGGAAGGAAGGAAGGAAGGAAGGAAGGAAGGAAGGAAGGAAGGAAGGAAGGAAGGAAGGAAGGAAGGAAGAAGAGCTTCAGGAGAAACACAGGAGCTTGTAGACTTTGCTACAAATCCTTGACTCGAGTAAACTTGCAACTCAATGTTGACCCAAGACAAACAACTGTATCATTTTTTACTGAATTTTGTTTGGAGGCTGAGACCATTCAAACCCAAATGCTCTGAGGTATATCACAGACAACAACAAAGAAGAGAAACTTCTGAAGCAGACTCAAATATTCCGTGGTTGTTGTCAGGTTTGAGAATGACTGTGGCCCAGAAGGTTACAGCCAAGAGATGCTGATGGAATAAAAGCTCCAGGCGTGGCGCTGCTGCGATACTTTATTGTGTGTAATTTAGCAAGGGCTTGGGGAACAAAGGCAGGCGTGAAATCTGTGCTTTGCCTCCCGTGGAAATGTGAGACTGTCCCCCAAAGGGAGAAACGAATAGGCTTAATTAAGATATAATTGAGGCTTTTTATGAATTTGAAAGAAATAATATTCCCCTACTTCCCCCCAGAAGAGTCAGGGCCCACAAGCAGCTGATGCTGTCATTACTGATGCTGAGAGGCAGCTGCTTTCTCAGGGTGGCATTTTTATTGCATTTTTCATGCTATTAAGCACACAAAGGGCTGTGTAGTTTAAATGATTAAGAAATGATATTTAGAAGTTAGCACATTTATTTTTAAAATAGAAGTGAGATCTTTCCATGTCAACTTCTCAGCAGCCTTTACTACCTTCATACACCATGGGAAAGCATTCTTAGCCTACAGTAGCTTCTAATTACATTTCTTTTGAGTCTGAAACTCCTCAAATCATGCTTGTGATTAACCATGTCAGGCCTGTCAAAATACGTGAAGGTTTGATGGGATTAAATCCAAAGCAGCATTGCACAGAAGAAAGTGTCACTGCTAGGAATTTATTTCTGCCTTGCCACCTCCTTCTGTGGTGGCACTCTGCATATGAAGTTCACTCAAAACATTACTGTGGTCAGCAATGTTCAAGAGGTTAAATTTTTTTTACTAAAAATCATTTCCGTATTATAAATATTGTTGTAGACATCTCCTGTGATTCTGTTGTGTTTTATTTACGATGCCATGGAAATTACTCTGAAAATAAAATGAAACGAAAAATTCTCTTAGCAGGAAGGAATTGGAGACTGAGAATTCCAGAAGACACAAAAAAGTTCATCCCTACGTTTGAAGTAGAGAGGTGGAAAAGACTCATTGAATTATCTATTTCATCTCTGTAGAAAGCATAGATATGGTGATGCAAAGGTGGGAAAAGAGAGTTGTTTAATTCAAATATTAAAAAATAAAAGCAAAGAGAAGATACTTTTTAAAAATCAGGTTAATCAAGCAACGTATTGTCAAGCTTGAGAAACCTCACATGGGTCTACAACTGGCTCTGAGATGGAGCCATTGAAGGAATTCAGATATTTAAATACAAATGTCTGCAGGTGAGTCTGGACTGTAATCCCCCATTGCAGATGGTGGAGATCTAAATGATGTTACCAGCAAGATCTACAAAAAATCAGCTCAATCTAAAGCAAAAACTTAAAATTTAGTCAGCAATCAATTCTCTCATTGAGTGTCTGGCTCATTGACTGCCAACAGTGGCCACTTGGCCACTGAGCTGAAACACAGGAACTTATCAAAATCACATCTTTAAGTGACTGAATCCGGGTCCAGGTGACCTTGATCCACTTCACCTTCCAACCTCACCTTGTTTCCCCTTGTCCACCTGCACTAAAATATCCCGAGGGCAGCCTTGGCCATGCTGTGTTTGTGGAAATCCTTGTTTGGGGCCAAGCTCACCCAGGCTACTGAGGTGTTACCAGACAATAAAGCATTGCTTAACCTGATTATTTCAGAAAACTCGTTAATTTCTCAGAAATAAAATTCCCAGAATGTGGGAGTATTTTGAAATTGAACCCAAATTAGGAAAAAGAAAGTTACAGAGTTGAGTCCCACAGTAGTGGGGAGCAACTTGTTGGAAATTGAGAGGTTTGTGGGATCAGAACAGGCTGCCCAGGGAAGTGGTGGAATCACCATCCTTGGGAGTGTTTGAAAAACTGGGTTTGGCACTGGGGACATGATTTAGCGGTGACCAGGGTGGTGCTGGGTGAAGAGCTCTTTTCCAGCCTTTACAGTTCTGTGACTTTTGGCAAGAACTTCTCAGCTGGTTTTTAACAGTGGATCCTTTATTAATAAAACTGGCAAATAACATTCCCTCATCTCTTCAGCACGCAGAGAACCTCAGGTCAGGGATGGAATGTGGGTAAGGAATGAGTTTTCACTTCGGATGCCTCAAAGACGGAGACTCCTCCATCCCATCTCCTGTGGAAAGCTCAGGCTGACAGCAACAGCCTTTATTTTGCACCTCATGCCAAGGGCAGACTCCAGAACGTTTGTTCTGAACCCTTTTACGGGAACAGCCCCAAAATATCTCCCGATCCCCTCCCAGATTAGAAAGCTGGGAACAATTATCTTTTTTCATCCATATTCTGTCACCTCAGAGCCAATGTGCATTTTCCCTGTTGGAGGCTCCATCCCATTATTATTTATCAGCTGTGCTGCAGAAACACCTTGAAGCTCAGGCTGAAGTCACTTGTGCTGAGTGCTCTGCAACCATAAATCATGGCACAGGTCTGGTCCCAAAGAACAAATTGTCTGAAATTTTGATGTTCTGAGAAAAAAAACGTGTGAAGATGTAGGGCCACAGGGAAACTCAATTTTTTTCCTCAAGGTGATTGACCCAGGAAAAAAGCAAAGCCAGGGACAAAACAGAGGTTTCTTAATCTCTGAGACAGTTCTAGACCTGTATCTAATAAAATATTTATTATTTTAAACCCTTAGGGTCAAATCGCTTGAGATTTTCATGGCTTTTGTACATAATTAATAAGTAAAAAACAACTGTGAATCATCGTCATAATTATTGTCATAATTTTTAACATTATTATTATCACTATGATTACTGTCATCATTATTAACATTATTATCATCATTATCATTACTATCATTATTTTCTTCTCTAGTATCAGAAGAAATGGTCCTCACACCAAAATGAAATAATTAGAAAGACCAACCGTCTTTCTCAGACATGTGTCCTGAAGTAAAATAACATCAGATCAATAATTTCATAATAATGTAAATAAATAATAGTAAAAAAAAGGCCAATAAAATAGCACCTTATTTATGGATTACATTGTCCCTTTATTTCATAATAATAAATGAAATAAATAAAAAATTTTGGAAATCAAGAACAAACTTGTATTAAAAACAAATTATTCATATTTCTATGTAATTGCATGAATAACTGATATATAATAAGATAACTGTTTATCAATATACAGCTATAACCTAGTAGATATATAACAATAGTATAATAGACATATTGCAAAACTCACTGCACATGAATATAAAAAAGAGAGAAAAAACAAAAAAAAAACCTCAAAATTTGAGGTTTTCTTTTTCTTGCAAAAGTTTTTTTTCCATTTTTATAGTTTAATAGTTTTTATTTTATATAGTTATATTTTATTTTAATATAATTTAGACTAAATTATCAAAACAATTTTTTATGCCATCTAGCTTTTTATCCCTGCTTCCTTTTTGCAAACCAGAGCAGGTAGGAGGTTTCTCAACCATGAACTTATAGCTGTGGTTTTACCTCAAAATGTCGAGCAACAGGCTGGATTTGGATTTGGCTGGTGGCAATTTTCAGACGGCTCTCGAAATGTTTTCAATCTAATCATGTCCAGCAAGGACACAAAGAGTCAGGAAACAGCCTTTGAGGATTTAAAAATAGCATCAATGCTCTGGTTGTCCGGTTTCAGTATTTTACTATCAAATCCACCCCATTCTCCAATGTAAACAACGCTGCAGAAGCCAAATGATCATAAAGCCTTTTACAAGCAGAACTAAAAATGATGGGGATTATGCTCTGCGAGTCTCATTTAAAAATTATTTGAGTTTGCCCCTGCATTTTTCAATAGTTATTTGTAATTAGGCTATAACATCTAATCAATCACCAGAACAACCCAGATGTGAGGACATAAAAATTCTGAGGGTTAAGTTACAGCCCTGAAGCCTTTAAACCAATTTCTTTTTATTGGTGAAAGGGAAAAAATCAAGATTTCCTTTACAGGGTCAGTGAGTTACAACGAGCTGATTTGAAACAAAATATAGGCAGGTACATAAAATCAATCAAGCAGAATAAAGAGCCAACCTCTGGCTAAACTCACTCCTCTTCTATCCAGTTCATTTAAAATGGGATAACAGTGATATAATAAGGTTAGGAGAAATATGATCATTAGGGCAGGGGAAATATTGACTCTTCTGAAGTGTGCTCTTCGTGGTTGGGAAGAGGGCAATTGAGAGGTAACGTAATTCCTAAAGTTAACCAATGTAGCCCCAAATGCTTTGTAGTGCAACGACAACAAATTTTTGAGCTGTGAAAAATGGATGCACATTTTATTTGTCTTTCCCAGCAGAAATGGTAAATCAGAAAGTCAGAGTTTATTGCAAAATAAAACCAAAAAGCAAAGAGAAGCTTAATCAGGCAGACACACCAGGAGCACCCTGGTCTTATTCCTTCCAGGCTACCCTATCCCTGAAGAGAGAAACATCAAAAATGTTGGCACAACGCAAGTTTTAATTCCTTGCTGTGACTGCATGGAGCAACAAAGTCCACGTTGCACTTGCTCTCTGTGTCAGATGGATATTTAGGGGAAAAAACTTTGTGTCATCACATCAGACAGCAAAGCCCACGTTAGCCAGAGGTTGGATGTAGAATTAGTCACTGACACACCATGAACTGAGACACCTTTGCCAGAAGGCTGAATGCAACAGAACCAAGGCTATGTGAAAATCGAATGGTTTTCTTTCTTTTTTTCTTCTTTCTTTTTCTTTCTTTCTTATTATGTCTTCTAAAGGAACTCGCACAAGGTTAGTCAGAAAAAAACATGGCTGTCTTGGGGTGACTTTATGATGTTTTATTGGATATCACCCAGATATGAATCCTGTGCCTTTCTGTGCCTTTAAAACTGGGTGCGAGAGGAAAAAAAAACGCCAGAGGAACTTTTTCAGAGCAGTTCTGTGCTCTCAGGACGCTGCTGTCGCTCTCTGGGTGCTCCTGATGCAGAGAGAAGAGAGGAGGAAAGCACCTTCCGGCTTTCCCCAGCTCTTGGCTCCTTTTCTCAGAAGAGAGAGACAGAGAGTTAAACTCCTTTGTTTCCCTGGGACTTCAGCTTCTTTTTCTTCTCTTCTGGAACTGAGCACCAACACCAAAACATCATCCAGGAGGATTTTCCACCAAGGCCCAGGGGGGGCCCAGGCCAACCCAGCTCTGAGGAGGAGGAGAGAGGCCACACCCTCAGAAGGACTCTAAAATCTTTCAAGGTTTCTCTCCACAGTGAGAGGTTTTATTATTTAGCATTATTATTCATTTTCTGTGTGTTTGTTGAATAAATAGGTTATTTTCCTCTTCACTTTCCTCCAAGGAAAATTCTTTTTTTTTTTCCTGAACCTGGCTGGGGGAGGAGCAGCTGGAACCTGCCTTCTATCAGAGGATGTTCCTCTTAATTTATCTTAAACCAGCACAATGGTTTTTCAAAACGTTTCCTCTTTATCTTATTTTTCATTATTTTTCTTCATTTTTTAAAGGTACTTTAGCTGGAAGAAAAAAATTACTCTGGAAACTGATTAAATATTTCAAACAAAGTTAAGGTCTTTCTCATGACCAGTAATATAGAAAGGCAGCTTGTGAGATAGATGGAAAATACATGACAATTTTCTCCAAAAGCCTCTCTGTCAGGCTGGTTTGGACACAGGTGCAAGGCTGACATCTGAAATGTTGGCTTCCCCCTCTGAGCTGGTTTTTGCCTCTCTGCATTCAGTGTTTAGTCTGGTTAGAATATTCCATCTGCCTTCTCTGGGTTTTGGCTGAGCATTTTAATTGAAAAAGTACAGGCTTTAATTATTTGCTCTGAATCCCCTAAAGAAAAAGACAATTTAATCTTCAGGATCCTCTGTGGAGAATTGGTAGGTCCAGGAAAATTGATAAAACCTAATCAGCAAGAAGTGTCCTGCAGATAATTGGTTGGGTTTATGGATTATATTAGTAATATCTTTGCAAAATGTGCAAATAGTGGGCTGCTTTATTATGCTCTGATTTGGCCGGCAGTGTTCAAATGGGAAAACTTTTAGTTTTCATTGCTCAGTTCAACACAGGCAAAGGCAGAGGTAAAAGAGATTTATCTTCTCTTGGGTGTGAAACCAGTCAAGAGTTCAATTCTTCACCAGCTGGACTTGACATTCTGAAAATATTATGTAAATTTTGCAGCTGGAAGACATGAAAATTGAATTTTCTCTCCCAATAAACTGTTGCATTTCTTTCTCTGTAAATGAGTTTCTTATTTTTTTTCTCTAAAATGAATATTTTCCTGAAAGAAAATTCCGATCGTTATTAATTTCCGTTAGCTAACAGGATTTTTTTTTAACTTTAAACAAGCGACTCAGGGGGTATTTCTTTGTTTGCAGAATTTCATAAGGTCCCAGTGGTACTCTCCAGTTCACTTCTGCCCTCGTTCAAAATGGATCAGACAGGCACCTCCAGGCACTGATTCCTCCTGGGCGTCTGTTTTGGAGAAGGATGAATCGTTATGGATTGATTAGAGAGGGAACTGTCAGAGGTTTAAGATCAGCTGACAGCGCCCACAGATCAGATAAGCCACTTACAATCAGGGTTTTCCACAGAAAAAGTGCTGCCATCAAGATATCAAAGCAGCCTATTGGCATTTTTAATAATCTCAGAATTTCCCCAAACAGCCGTTTTTGGAACTGAAATCACTTCCACATGGTATCTGTCTGAAGGAAAAGCAACTCTCTTTTTTTCTCTGGAGCAAAATTCCCTCAAGCCCTCTGAAGCTGATGGTAGATGACAAACAAATACAAGTTTGTTAGTCTGATATAAAAAAAAAAAAAAAAAAAAGCAGAGAATCCCCTGCTGGGATTCTGGGGCAGTGACTGGCTCTGTGCTTTGTGCCACTAAATTTTAACCATCCAAAAGTTGGTCTTTGAGATCTCCCTCCCAGGAGAAAAGTCCAGCAGCCTGAAGAGGATGCTCGAACTCACCCGGTGACATGGCTCACACCCTCCCTTCTAAACAGAGGAGTGTCCCAAACTTCTTCCCGACTTTTTGGTGTCCAGACTTGTCCGATGTGAATCCCATCCTGTGGGTTTGAGATTCAAGATCTGGCCTTGCCTATGCTTGATTAAATTTTGGGGAAAGCAAGGGGCTGAGAGGAGGAACATCAGGACACAAATTTCTGTGGATGTGGGAGCAATCCACTGGGTTCACATCTACCCCTTGCCTGTGAGGAAAACCCTTCCTACAGGAAATGCAATTTTCTGAAGTTCACAGCTACAAATGAGACACAAATAATACAGAAATGGGAATTTCTGTAAGGATTTGTGGATAATAAATATCAGGCTGCTGAAAAGATGACAAATAAATAATAATAAATGTAGAATAAGCAACGCAAAATAGCAAAAAATTGTACTATGGGATCCAAAAAGAAGAGCGTTCAAATAAACCAAACAGTCAAAGTTCACTGCCTTTGTTCCCTTTTCTCTCTTTTATTCTAGGCAAAAAAAAGCACTAAATATATTCTTCTCAAAGTTTCAAATTATTGTATGTAGTTTTCAGTTTACTCTGGTGTCTTGCTTAGGAAACTGCAATCTTCCTTGAAAAGTCATTTTATCTATATGACTGAGGGAAAACTCATTATTAAATCAGTACAGGGAAAGTGGCAGGTGTTGCATCCTTGTTCTTTTTGGAAAAAAACTTATTTCTTACCTAATCTAATCTCGGCTCTTCACACAATCCATTGCAAGTTATTTTTTTTTCTGAGAGATGCTAAATTTCGCAGTAGAGTTGCTCTCCACACTCACAGAATGCTGACACCCCTGGGTGCTCTAAAAAATCCACAGAACTTTGAAAAGTCTCAGTATTGCCCCAGATTAGTCTCCCTGTCTTTCTAACCTATTATTTGTGTCAAAACCAACTTTTCCTCTTCATTTTTTCCCCCCATTAGACCATTCCATCATGGGACTGGTGGAACAGAGGTTCTGTTGATCCAGGGAAAGATAACTCTATTTATCTCGCTCTCCCTCTGCATCTATTTTCCCTGGAGCAGATAAATGCACAGGAAAACAAAGAATCCCTGAGAAGGATGTTCAAATAACCAGTTCCCTTGACTGATGCCACCATTTCTCAGTTGCCCTGACTCAGTTCTCACCTTGAAAGATCTCATGTGTCAACCCATCCAACTGATGTGTTTAGGGTTCATTAAATGAAAAGACTCAGGAAAGGAAAGATGTCAACAGCCCCAAAACTTCATCTCCTATTCTCAGGGCAGAGAGAGAAAAGAGTGGGAAATGGCTATTTGGAAATGCTCTGCTTTCCTCCCTTCAGTCTATATTTCTTTCTCTTGTGTTGCCCAGATGTGATCCAGACATATCCATACCCTGTGGAGAGATACAGGAAGTATTTTTAAAATTGTGTAGGCCTATATATACAGAATTTGCTCCTCAGGGATCAACAGGGCTATGGACACGAGTGTGAAGGGTACAAAAGGGGAATTGGGAAAAAATGTAGCTAAGTAACAGCATTAACCACTGCAGAATCATAGCAAATCCTGAGCTGGGAGGATCATCAAGTCCAGCTCTTACCCCTGCACAGGACAGCCTCAAACATCCACCCTGTGCCTGAGAGTGTTGTCCAAACTCTTCTGGAACTCTGTCAGGCTTGGTACAACAACCCATTCCCTGGGGAACCCGTTCAGCGCCCCAGCACCCTCTGGGGGAAGAACCTTTTCCTGAGATCCAACCTAAACCTCTCCTGGCACAGCTCCAGCCCTTCCCTGGG
This sequence comes from Daphoenositta chrysoptera, assembly GCA_013397915.1. Taxonomy (NCBI): domain Eukaryota; kingdom Metazoa; phylum Chordata; class Aves; order Passeriformes; genus Daphoenositta; species Daphoenositta chrysoptera. The sequence goes on along the minus strand of VZRO01008015.1, from coordinate 594,809 downwards.
TCCTGTCACAGTCACAGGGAACAAAATCAGTGCCTGACCTTCCTCTTCCCCGCAGGAGGAAGCTGCAGACTGAGATTATGACTTCCCTCAGTCTCCTCTCACCTGGATGACGAAATTTTCCACATTATTGGTCTGGAGATAAAAGTTTCCATGGATCAGGTCTGGCAGATGTCACCTACACCTCTTATGCAGCTGTGACTGTGCCTGTGGGGCTGGGAACCCACCCAGAGTGGGGCTGCTCCTGGCCCTGGTGGCACCACCCGGCCCTGAAGTTCAGCCCACATTTCCCAGGTGAGCACACATTTCCCAGGTGTGAGCTCAAGAATCTCCACTGAATATTCATAGTTCAATCTTCTCCTCTTGCTGGTTGCTGTCCCCTTTTGGAGGAAGAGCCACTGCCCTGGAATGAGTTGTAGGGCTGATTTCTCCATGGAATGTGAATCCTGCCCCACGGGAGATCGAAGCCCTACAACATGCCATGTACTTGGATACCAGAAGTGCCAGGGCAAGTGTCCCCAAAAATAAATAGGAACAAATATCTTATTATTTTCCATGAGTGATCCCACATTTTCAAGCTGTACAGCTGTAGAGAACACATCAGGGCTGTAATAAAACAATATTTCTTTTCAAGTCCCTCAGGATAAGAACTGATTGAATCGCATTTGTCTGAAGTAAAAAGAAAAAAGACTTCAATACTGGATGAATCATGGACAAATCTGTAAACCAGACTGGATAAATTGAACATTAGACTTCAAATTTAGGCATTGATGTTAAGAGCCTCGCACTTTTTTACTGACCCCCAAGACAGGAACTGCAATGAATTTGGGGACATGAGCAGTTCTCTCTCTTTCATCTCTCATTCTTTCCTCCATCTCCATTTCTCTCCCTCAAGCTCTCCAGCTCCAAATCCTTGCTGTAACATAATTAGAGACTTTACTGAGTTAGAAATACTAAGGCAGAATCCATCATCCTTAAAAAAAGAAGAAAAGAAAGCAGTATCAGGAAACATTTTTTTATTTTCTTTTTTTTCTAGGAGTTAAAATTCTCTTTAGATCTTTGTTTATAACCATCCGTGTCAAACAGCAAATAATAAGGCAAAAAGTGGAAAAACAAAAGATATTCTTGTTTGTTGTTTGACATGGTTTTAGACTTCTAGGAGAGGCACAAAATAATCTATTTAAGTTTATTTCTTAAAAACAGGGCTGTGTGATACAAGCTCAGATCTCTGAAATGATGTACACTGAGAAATTTCATAAAGCTGAAGGAGTAAAAAAATGGACAGGTTGGTTTGGAGGTTTGGGTTTTGTTTCAGTTTGGGGGGGTGGTTTTGGGTTTTTTAAATTAGCGTTTGTTAACCTCACATCCTACAAACAAGTGCATAGGATTTCTGGTCAATTCTACATTGAGCCAACTCTTGGGGTCAGGATTTGATTTTTGCCACTCCTGTGGAGCCTGGAACACCATATTTGTGAGGTATTTTCTCATACTTCTACTTAGTTCTAAAAACCCAGCTGAACTCTCAAGTCTTCCTCCTCATGACTGCAGCTCCGTTGTGTCCCCCCTAAAATGATCATTTCCTGGAAAAGAACTTGTTCTGGTACTTCTACTGGGTGTGGTGGCCAGGTTTTGGTAGCGAAGGGGTTACAGGGGTGGTTTCTATGAGGAGCTCCCAGAAGATTCCCCCATGTCCAATGGAGCCAATTCCATGTGGCTCCAGGATGGACCCAGTGCTGGCCAAGGCTGAGCCCATCATGGCATTGGAAACATCTTTGGGATAACAGAGTTAAGAAGGGGAAAGAATTTGCAATTGCAGCCAGAGAAAAGAGGAGTGAAGATATGTGAGAGGAACAACCCTGGAGACACCCAGGTCACGGAGAAGGAGGCGCAGGAGCTGTCAAGGAGCTGGAGCTGAGATTCCCCAGCAGCCCATGGAGAGGCAGCTCTGCCCCTACAGCCCGTGGAGATCCACAGGGGAGCAGAAATAAACCTGCAGCAGTGGAGGAGCTCATGCTGGAGCAGGAGGATGCCCAAAATAAGGTTGTGAGCCCATGGAAAGCCCATGCTGGAGCAGCTCCTGGCAGGACCTGGGACCCTCTGGAGAGAGGACCCCATGCTGGAGCAGCTCCTGGCAGGACCTGGGACTCTGTGGAGAGAGGACCCCATGCTGGAGTAGCTCCTGGCAGGACCTGGGACCCTCTGGAGAGAGGAGCCCATGCTGGAGCAGCTCCTGGCAGGACCTGGGACCCTGTAAGAGAGGAGCTCATGCTGGAGCAGCT